>OY744609.1:39339399-39576899 GCA_963556255.1 Allolobophora icterica | reverse complement strand
TTTGTTTACACTCTACTGGCCATTTCCGTCATCCTTCGCTACTGTCTAACCGGAGATGAGTTCGTCTGGGCCAGGATGTTCTACGTTTCGACGCTGGCCCTGTTCTATCTACGCTTCCTCCAGATGTTCTACGTCTCAAAGAAAATTGGACCAAAGGTCATCATGATCCGCAGAATGGTAAGTGGCTTCGATAGATATGAAACAGCTTCTATAGGCCTATGTGGTTTCTCTGCCTGGTTATATAGAATAAATATGGCTTCAGATTATGATTTATGGTCAAGAGCAGCAAACAGACCCACAAACGGACGTGTGAAAATAACGCTTGAAACACATATGAACCAGCTAAGGATGGCATATTGTACAAGATCGGCTAAACAGGACAGTACTTATCTTTAAATTGTACCATATACGATCATCCGACTATACCTTGGCCTATTTCTGCTCTTAGTGTTGTCGGTATATGCCTATATGCTGTGTGTGTGTGATTCTGTTTCAGTTGACTGATCTCCTTTTCTTCGTCTTGCTTCTCATTGTATTTCTTGTCTCCTACGGCATTGCTGCCCAGGCTCTGCTCTACCCGAACGCCACCCTCAGCTGGAACATTCTGCGCGATGTCTTCTTTATGCCATACTTCAATATCTATGGACAACTCAACCTAGACGAAGTCAGAGGTATGTCGTCTGTATCATTCAGGTCATTCAGGGAATGGCTACTCACTTTGATAACCGCTTCCACATAAAATTATCATGCTTCTCGTAAAGTATTTTATTCATTTCTGTTATAGTTGCTTAACACAAAATGACATAATTTTGCATCATTCGGACAATCTGTGACAATGAGGTCCAACAAAATTTATGAATTAAAAAAATTACGCCTTTTGCAGTCTGCATTGTTAATTTGCCTTAATTGCCAACAAAACTTTTCATAAAACAGTTTTGCTCAAATAGGTCTATGGCTATGCATTGTATGTTGATATGAATTAAGCGAGTTTCAATGAATTTTAAGTCCAACATCAGGAGACGCGCAGGAATTATATCGGCATTTATAGAGATTGAGCAGGTCGATCTGCACTGGATTTGAACGCTGTTGTGAAGCACACTCTCAAGACCCATATACATGTATCTGAACTGCTTGAATTCTGGATGCCTGTATAAGGAATCAACCTTTTAGCTGAAACGAGAGCTTCTTGATGTTCTCTGAAAAAGTGGAGAATTTTGGTTACCAAGTTAGTAGTAAGAGGATTGCGGAAGTCCGGTTGCTTGCAGTAAAGTTTTAAAAGGCTTAAAAGGATGACTGCGAATAAATCACAACCACTTCCTTATAGGGGAATCGATCCGTAGATTTGCAGTAGGCCTACCCGTCTACATAAATCTCTGTGTTTGAAAACAATCGTAACCATAGCTACGTGTTCTCCTTGTTTGAAAACAATCGTAACTGTATCTACGTATGCTCTTTGTTTGAAGACAATAGCATATCTGAGTCATTTTCCGGTAATATGTCACATTCACTAATTGAAGAAACAAAAAAATGTTTTTGCAAATTACATTGATTTTTGTTTGGAGCAACTCTTTAATATGTCTATTTCACTAATATATATTTGGTTTTGAACTAATATGTAAAATTATGAAGATTTTAGCAGAAACAAAATAGCCCTACGAAAATGTTTGTCCACTCCGTTACTCCGTTACCAAAACACATTTGAGCTATTTATATATAGTAGACAGCTTCCTACTGCGTAGTTTGACATGCCAATATGTTTTTAGTATTAATGTTTATAAAATAAATATAAAAGAAATTACAATACAAATGATTATTTAATTCCATCACATTTTAAATTTTGTTAAGAAATTCCACTCCGTTACCGAAAGAAAAATAGGGAATATAATCAATGTAAAGTTGACTGTATTTTTTTGGCCAAATAAAAAAATAAAAATCACTTGAGCCAATCATTACCAGTGACCAAATAAGCAAAAAAACATTAAAATATTTATGATGTTGTCTTAAAAATCTGCTCATAACATCAAAATTACATTAAAAAATTACCATAAAAAGTTCCGCTCCGTTACCATCTGTCGAGAATTGAGCACAAAATGTGAAAAGTGAACTTTAAAAAAGTCTGCCGAAACAAAAATTTATTTAAAATGTCATATATTGTTAGATAAGTTGTATTAGAAATGATAATTTAAGTAGACGACTTATCCTGACAGTGGAATAAATTTTAGTACCTCAAGGGTCACATTTATGGTAACTGAGTGGACAGTTAACGGAGTGGAGAAATTGTGTATCAGCACGGTAAATATCATATTATCTCTCATGTGTCCACATTAATCGTCGGTACACTCATTATATAGCTTATAAATGTTATATTAAAAATATTATTTTAATTAAATTTATTCATAATCATTGCAAAACTGCAGTAACGGAGTGGATGTATAGTAAAAAAACACATCAGGTACGTAATAAATGAAAATTTGTAAGAAATTTGTCTTAGCATTCAGATCCTGTATTAAGACATACTTACTTACATAGATCTTCACAGAAGATATGTCTTAAGTTGCGAGACCAAAGAACTGAAAAAGGTTGTGAGATACGAGATAATTTTTACATGTTAACGGAGCGGACATAATTTTCCGGGGACAAGTTAAAATATATTTTAAAAAATTATACTGAAGATCCTGTTCACAAAGTTGTTTTTAGAAATATACAATTATGTTTATTATAAAAGAAACAAACACATTTTTTGGTTTAATGCAAATCATTGTGAAATTGTAGACGAATCAATATGTACTATAGCCTAGGGACGGTAACGGAGTGGAACATTTTAAATTCAAATTAAATTTTAATAAATTATTTTATTGCTCTGAATTACTTTCAAAGGTCTTAAATTGTTGACTGATCAATGACGTTTTAATCTAATCACTTAGCATGATCAGATTAGGTATTGTTTTCTGAGAAATGACCGGGGACAGCCGTATTTCCAATTTAGCCAAATACCGGAAAATGACTCATCTACGTATTATATTTGTTTTAAAACAATCGTAACAATTAGGCCTATCTATACGTAGGCCTATGCTCTTTGTTTAAAGACAATCGTAACCATATCTACGTATTCTCTGTGTTTGAAAACAATCGTAACCATAGCTACGCATTCTCTTTAATTGTTTGAAAGCAATCGTAACCATAGCTACGATCATAGGCGCAGACTCTGGGGGGTCAGCGGGGCACGGTCCCCCCCAATAATTGAGGAGCCGGGGCAATGCCCCCACCCCAAAAATTGAGAGGAGAATTTCTTCAAATATTAAAATATTATATTTCAATATATACAAATTTCTTCAGAAACAGAAAAACTGAGACACAGAACTGAAATACTGTCAGAAATTCATAATGAAAACAAATATTTATTTTTTATCTTCAATATCTTCAATATGAAACAAATTTACATGTAAACAAAACGCCCCATTTCATACGCATTAGCGTAACACCAGAAGCCTCTGCTGACTGTCCAGACCAGAGGTGAATAAAGTTTTTCGGTTTTGGCTTAAAACAAAAGAAACAGAAAACCACAAAAATTGTTTTTTTAAGAAAGAAATTTATTATTTTTGTAGAAGTTGCTATAATAACATTGATTTAAAAATTACCAAAACAACAAAACCATAAAAACAAAAAAACAAGAAAAATCAACAAAAAACTTTTCATCTTGAAAAAAACGTTTTAATCTAATCACTTAGCATGATCAGATTAGGTATTGTTTTCTGAGAAATGACCGGAGACAGCCGTATTTCCAATTTAGGCAAATACAGGAAAATGACTCATCGATCTACGTATTGTCTTTGTTTGCACATGTCTATGTATTTCTGTTTGTTTTAAAACATCGTAACCATACCCTCGTATTCACCTGTTTGAAGATAATCGTAGCCATATCTGTGTATTCTCTTTTTTTTAAACAATAGTAACCATATGTATGAGTTGTCTTTGATTGTAAACAAACCTAACGCTGTCTACGTTTTCTCTCTGTTTGAAGACAATTGTAACCATGACTGTATACATGCACTTTCTCTTAAGACAATCGTTACCAATTTTTTAAGCTGGCTGACAGAAGTGGATTACGAAGGCATAGATAAAAGATCTTTAGGAAGTTAGAAGGCTCTGTCAAGCAAAGATTTTTCAGCAGCAGAGTAGTTAACGCCTGGAACGAGCTGAGTGATGAGACGGTTTCAGTGGAGTCGCTCAACAACTTCAAGGCCAAGCTTGGGCAGATAGGATATTAGGACATGTATATAGTGGTGGTTCTCACACCGTCTTTAGTCTTCTGAACCACCGTAATCCTCTGTTATGTTATGTTATATCTACGGATTCGTATTATCTTTATTTGAAAGCAATCGTAACCATATTTACGCAGTGTATTAAGGCCTATAATCGTAACAATATCTACGTGTTCTCTTTTTCGAAGGCATTCGTAAACTTATCTACGTATCCTTCTGTTTGAAGATAAACGTAACCGACTAAATAGAACTGAATAGACTCTCATTTAGAGTACACTCAATAAATGACTCAATTCCGTTGCATTCAGTTCTTCTTTCACTTACATCTGTTGTTTTGTACATAAAATGGACCTGAGTCATTGCTCTGACTCAATTCTGTTCTGCTCTTTCTGCTACTGTCCATTCATTCTACTTTCCTGGAGTAGGCCTATGTTCTGTCCTTACAGTCCATCCGAGTCCTATTAAGTGTCTATATACTTAACTCCGTCCTAATCCGAGCTACTCTATACTGTATTTGACTCTGTCCCCGTCTTTTCCAGTTACAATACAGTTTACAGTGTCGTCAGTTGACGCAAATATGAGTCAGAAGGATGATGGTTGCTGAGAGTAGGTCTAATCGCCGTCGTGTATTTGTGTTGTTTCTAAAGGCGACGTGCCCGGATGTACGAACGACCAGACGATCTACGACGATCCGAACTCTGGAATTGCAAGATGTCCCGAAGAGTCTTGGCTCGTCGTGATCTTCTGTGCTGTCTACCTCATTCTCACCAACATCCTCCTCATTAACCTTCTCATCGCCATGTTCAGGTAGATTACCTATAGAGTCTATTTTCGTAACTGCGTTTGCTCTGGAAGTAAGTCTGGTATATTATTCAACCATCAATGCCTGCACGTACCTGCATCATATACAGTCACATCCATTGGGCCCACGGGGTCTACCCGAATCGCCGAATCCCGAATCGCCGAAAGCCCTTAAACTGCAAAATCCGCCGAATCACCGAAAGCAGTTTTCTACCAAGCGTGCGATTTGCCGAAAACTAGCTAGGACCCGAATCGCTGTGTGTAACCAGATGTATTCACCTTTTACAAGCCTGTCTTTACTGTTTACTTGTTTGAAATTTGATTGACGAATAAAATTGAATTAAAATACAATTGGAGTTATATATAGACCCCCGGGTAATGACATTAACCTGTTCAACTTAGCACTGGAAAATTTGTTATTTAAATTAGCTCGATCAAAAGATGATACATTCCTCTACAGAAAAGAATTGTCAATGATTTTGCAATAAGTACATTTAACAGCCGATTAAACGAGATAAGTTGGTCGCAGGTCTATGAAGCATGTGATCGGGGAGATGCAAATCTTGCATACACAGTATTTATAGAAAAATAAAAAACTTTATATGAGCAGTCTTTTCAAAAAACAGTTTATATTTCTAAGAAACGTAATGAAATTAAGCAGCCATGGATGACAGCGGCTCTATTGAAGTCGTGCAAAAAGAAAACTCGGTTATATAAAAAATTCATCAAAACGCCTTCGATAGAAAATAGAGAGAAATTTGTAATTTACCGAAATAAATTTAAACTATTTGCAAGGAGGCTCAGAGGCACTACTACGCACAAAAATTTGTAGAATGCGAGAATGACCTTAAAAAAACTTGCCGGGTGATCAAAAAGCTTCTTCATGGTGACGGCCATGCTACCATGCCAGGTGACTTTATTATTCAAGGTGTCTTAACTGGTGACAAACATCTTATAGCTAACAAATTCAACGAATTTTTTACGGAGATTGGACCTAGGCTCGCGGCAAGTATTTTTTACAGAGATTGTTCCAACAGATACTTTGTATACTGAATTCCAACAGATACTTTGTATACTGAATTCCTAAAAGGCCCAACGATCTCCTCAATTGGCGTCGAACTAACCACACCCTCGGAGATACTGCTGATAGCCAAAGAGCTTCGTACGACATTTAGTGAGGGACCTGATGAAATTAGCCCCAAAATTGCTAAATCTACAGTCGAAGCAATTTCGGAACCGCTGGCACAGATTATAAATTGCTCAATAAACTCAGGTGTGGTCCCCGACAACATAAAAATAGCTAAAGTGATACCCATCTATAAAAGTGGAGATAAGTAACAACTTGGAAACTACAGACCTATATCTATCTTGCCATACTTTTCAAAATTCTTTGAGAAAATTATATATGGGAGAATGATGTCATACATTACAGCAACTAACATATTATACAAAGGACAGTACGGGTTCCGGAAAAACCACTCAACTTTTATGGCAGTCATGGAAATGTACGATAAAATATCCGAAGCCAGAGACAATGGTCACTTTTCTATAGGGATTTTCCTTGACCTATCAAAGGCATTCGATACGGTGAACGATGATATTCTAATCTCGAAATTGAACCATTATGGGATAAGGGGTATATGTCTAGATTGGATCAGGGACTACCTAAGGGGCAGGAAGCAATATGTTTTATATAACGGACATGCCTCGCCCATGCTGGAAGTTAAGTGTGGCGTCCCACAGGGCTCTATATTGGGTCCACTACTATTCCTGGTATATGTAAATGACTTATCGCATGCTTCAACAACACTTCAGTTTCTCATGTTTGCAGATGACACCAGTTTATTTATGTCTAACAAATCACTAGTTGAACTAGTTAGTAAGTTAAATAGTGAACTACTGAAGGTAAATAACTGGCTCAAAGCAAATAAACTCTCCCTAAATCTTACCAAAACAAATTACATTATATTTTGTTCCAAGGGAAATAAAGCTTTTAAACACGACTATAATCTTACTATCAACATAGATAAACAGAATATAAGTAGAGTGGCTTCGTGCAAATTTCTGGGAGTATACATAGACGAGCTCTTGTCATGGAAAGTCCATATTAACGAAATATCAAAGAAGTTGGCTAAAAAAGTTGGCATAATTTCTCGCATACGGCACCTTTTGCCGAAACATTCACTTGTAAACCTACATTATTCGTTAATAGACCCATACCTCTCCTATTGCAACCTTGTATGGGCATCTACCTACCACACTCGTTTGACTTGCTTGATGCTACTGCAGAAGCGTGCTCTGAGAATTATATGCAATGCGCCCCCGAGAGCACACACTAAAAATTTGTACCTGAATTTGGGAATCCTGCCCCTTGAAAATATAAACAAATTACAGGTAGGGCTATTTATGTATAAGTTCCATATGCATTTGTTACCCAAAAGGTTTGATGGCTGGTTTTATACAAACTCTACAGTGCACACTCATCAAACGCGTTCCTCAAACAAATATCACCAACACTGCATACCCACTAACATCAGGAAATACAGTATTCGAAACTATGGACCGGTGCTTTGGAATTCACTGCCAAATGAGATCACCCTCCTACCCCACTCCGCATCAGTTTAAGAACAGGTTTAAAGCGCATCTTATGTCTAACATAAACTAGAGATTATATTGGACTTGAACTGTGTTAAGCAAGTTTCTCTCCTGTTGAATCGAGTAAAGTGCTGGTAAGCTCCTGATTGTAGAACTGGCCAATAGCTCACCCTCCTCCTCACTTCGCATCAGTTTAAGAACAGGTTTAAAGCGCATCTTATGTCTAAGATTATATAGGACTTGAACTGTGTTAAGCAAGTTTCTCTGCTGTTGAATCGAGCAAAGTGCTTGTAAGCTCCTGATTGTAGAACTGGTCAATAGAAGTTTTTTCTCTGCCAAACAAACTAAAGAAATTCTTTTTAAATAAACCACATTGATGTTCATGTTTCATATTTAAAATCTGTGAAATATAAATATTGTCAAAACGATGTGTAATTGCTAATGATTGTATAAATTAGACTGACTGTTACACACTTGTATTAGGGCTACATTGTTAGCGGAACCTTAGGTTCCTTAGGGTATTACCCTTTGTCGCTGAAACTGTACATGTTTTCTTTTTGATGCCCAATATGTAAACATTGTTTACTTGGAAATGAGGCAGTGAATAATAAAATTGATTGATTGATTGAATTGAATTGAAAAATAATGCATTTAAGCTTATATGCTACTTTAATACATGTTAAACCATAACCGGCGATACGGGTTTTCATCACAAAATAGTTTCGGCGATTCGGGATTCGGCGATTCGCTACGAACAGCATTTTCGGTGATACGGGCTTTCTTCACAAAATAGTTTCGGCGATTCGGCGGTAATACCATTTCGGCGATTCGGGATTCGGCGATTCGCTACGCGCCCGGGCCCACGTGGGCCCACAACGTTCCACTTGTGCCCAATGTCCCAATGATCGCTATAGCGGTGAGCCCAATGAGGCCCAGCGAATATTGTTGTATGGGATATAAATTCTTAATAAGGTATTTAAGTGGGAAGGAGTTATGCGTCGCTAACTGATTTGTTTCGTCTTGATTTTTTGTTTAGTTACACATTTCAAAGCGTCCAGGATAATTCGGAAAAGGTGTGGCGCTACTATCGTTACGGTCTGATCAACGAATACAACGAGAAACCAATGCTCGTTCCTCCTCTGATCGTTATCAGTCTCGTCTGGATTGTGGCCAAGTACATCTACTTCCGGTGCTGCTATAAAGCCGACGAAAAAAGCGCATACTTCAGCACCGATTTAAGCAAGTATATTGCTAGTAGCACTTGGCACAAGCAGAGTAGTTGTGATTTCCACATTTATACATAGGCCTACATACAGCACCTTATAGAAGCCAAGTTGTGCAAAGTAATCAGTTTAATTATTGACGCGTGAGCTGCAGTCGTGACGCACTGTTAAATGTGCGATTATGTGAACGCCACACTGCACGGCGTCTACCCGAATCGCCGAATCCCGAATCGCCGAAAGCCCTTAAACTGCAAAATCGGCCGAATCGCCGAAAGCAGTTTTCTACCGAGCGGGCGATTTGCCGAAAATCAATGCCGACTCGAATCGCCGATTCCCGATTCGCCGAAAGCCCTTAAACTGCAAAATCCGCCGAATCGCCGAAAGCAGTTTTCTACCGAGCGGGCGATTTGCCGAAAATCAATGCCGACTCGAATCGCCGAATCCCGAATCGCCGAAAGCCCTTAAACTGCAAAATCCGCCGAATCGCCGAAAGCAGTTTTCTACCGAGCGGGCGATTTGCCGAAAACCAATGCCGACTCGAATCGCCGAATCCAGAATCGCTGAAAGTGATCAGAGTTCGATATCCCGAAAGCTAGTGCACAGAATCTGGCGGGCGGAAAGTAAAGATGTTGCGTCCATGCCTACACTGACCCGTATATAATAATAATAATAATAATAATAATAATAATAATAATAATAATAATAATAATAATAATAATAATAATAATAATAATAATAATAATAATAATAATCTTTATTAATTCAAACTGACAAGTACGCAGTAAGATTACATCATATATATACTACATATATATGTATAGGTCAGTATATACTATATATATACATATATATATATATACATATATATATATATATATATAGCATTTTCGGCGATACGGCCATTCTTCATAAAATAGTTTCGGCGAATCGGCGGCAATACGATTTCGGCGATTCGGGATTCGGCGATTCGCTACGGCGAGCATTTTCGGCGATACGGCCATTCTTCACAAAATAGTTTCGGCGAATCGGCGGCAATACGATTTCGGCGATTCGGGATTCGGCGATTCGCTACGAAGAGCATTTTCGGCGATACGGCCATTCTTCACAAAATAGTTTCGGCGATTCGGCGGCAATACCATTTCGGCGATTCGGGATTCGGCGATTCGCTACGGCACCCACTGCACAGGATTATCTAACGTTTATTGATTCGATAAAATTAGGCCCTATAGGGACCTAAGAAAACGATGTTGTTAATTTGGCGATAGATACGTAAACTTACGTAGCACTTGCTAAAACTATTCGGTAATCTGCCAACTAGCCTAAGCCTCATGACGAAATAGTAATAGTATCTTGCAAAGGCGTCGTACTCTCGACACATGTCCCTTCAGTAGGCAAAACGTACATCATTTAGCATTCCATTCTGCCACCACATTGCCACTACGTGTGCTCTGGCCATATGCCATATTCAGAGTTTGAATTGTCAAATTTGAACTGGGGGGTTGAACCCTCCCCTCACCTCCCCTCCCCCCGACAATTCAATCACTGACCATATTACCCTGCCACAGGTTAGTTTATCGTGCGTTGTGGTCTGCATGCGACGTGTGAGCATCGTTGTTGATTGGTAACAGAAAGGAGATTGAACGATGAGACCAATCGACGGCTGACTGCTTTTGAACACGCTGGAATGGAGAACTACTTCATCCGAAAACGAAAAGAAGACCAAGATCTCATCGACTACAAAGTGGCTATGACTTCACTCAGGTATAGATCTATTATCGAACCCCAGATCGATCGAGTGGCCTTGGGCATCTATCTACAGTCTACAGAGTCTACAACTCTGCATAGTTGTATTTGTACAGTAGGCTACCCTTCAAGGTCATGTATAGGCTTGTAGAACTTTCTATTGACGACTCGGCACTTTGCTACCGACGTATATAGGCCTAAACATCTTATCCATTGTCGCTTAATACGATTCAAAGGAAGACTTAGGCGGCTTTAGGCATAGGCGTAATTTGTGGGGGTGCGAGGGGTACCCGTACCCCCACGTTTTGGACTGGGGGTACTGTACCACCAGTGTGATTCTCCTTACAGGTTTTATTTTAGTTATAGTTACAGTTATAGTTAATGGTTTTTCATTTTAGTTATAGTTACAGTTATAGTTAGTATTTTTTTTAGTTATAGTTATAGTTACTGGACTTTTATTTTAGTTAATTTTAGTTATTACATAGTTACAACTGGCCCCGATGGCGCTGCGCCTGGTTCCTATGGGGTCATCGATTAAATGTCAACAAATTTTCGGCAGTCTTTGATCTCCTCCCCTTGTCAACAACTGTCAAACATTCAAGGACCCCTAAGAAAATATATCAAAGAAAATAACCCCCCTCCAGAAAATTTCTATGATTCTAACAAATGCAAAAAAACTGAAATGGCCGAAAAACAAAATGTTGTTATTCAGATTTGAATTTGATACTTAATGGCTACAGTAAATGTGGAATCACTGTCTGTGACAGATATTTAATGGATTTTTTCCATTAAATAATACAATCTCGTTTTCTTTTAAATGTGTATTCAATTTGATTTTTATTATGAACATTTCTATTTTGAACATGAAGATAACTTTTTTATAATATTCCTTTTAACATAGAAAATTAAAATCAAAACAAGTTAGTCATCTTGGGTCGCGATCGCTATAAAACGTTTACACAATAATTACATTTTTAAAAATGAGCCCATAGATATCTATACATGTAAATATCGATGAATTAGCCACTAGGCCTACTACTGGGTTAATTCACATATCCAAAATTTGGGGCGAACATAGGCTGCTGTAGCACATATTCACAATCTCGTGTTTATCGATATTGCACTTTTTATTTCATTAACAAAAATAGGGATGAATTTTCTTTAGTGTTATTTTTGTTATAGTAACAGTTATAGTTAATGATATTTTTAGTTACAGTTATAGTTATCGTTAACGAAATCATTTTTTGTTCGTTAACGAACATTTTCGTTATCGATAACGTTAACGAGAATCACACTGTGTACCACCCACTTTTTAAACAATATCCATCAATATATTTGTTATTGTGCCTTCCCAGAGAACGCAGTCTCCGCCAAAAGTATGAAAATACTTAGATACACAGGTAAATCGAGAGCCAAAATTAATTAGAATACTGACAGGAAATATGTTCAAAATGGCCACCATGCGAAAAGCGAAAGTGGAGAAGAAATTGGTACCCCCACTTTTTAGACCAAAGTATTGGTACCCCCACTTTTTAGACTAAAGTTACGCCCCTGGTTTTAGGCCTAAAGGAAACGCTTTCTTACTAATCTTGACCATCTACTGGGATGCAGCTGTTATACAGTCTTGTTGTCCTCGAGACCAAGGTCTTGGTCTCGAGTGCACTCGAGTTCGTTTTTAAAAGTCTTGGTCTTGGTCTTGGTCTTGAGGTTCAAGGTCTTGGTCTCGGTCTTGAGGTTCAAGGTCTTGGTCTTGGTCTTGGTCTTGAGGTTCAAAGTCTTGGTCTTGGTTTTGCAAGACCAAGACCAAGATTTTGACAATATAAAGAGTCATTTAACAAAACGCAAGGATTTTAATAATTTATCCAATAATTACTAATACAATTGCTTTAGTATTTACACGGTGTGAGTCAGGCTTTACTGTTGCTTTTGACATTGATTTTGGCTTCCGGTTATTTACCATGGAACGATTTCAAAACAGACTCACAATTTGTACATTTACATCCGGTACTTGAAAAGCTGTTCTGTGTGCCAGTGAATTCAGCACTGTATGTAGAACGTATTTTTCACATGGCAGAATTTTTATGAGGCCCCACAGGTCACGTCTTGGTCTGAAAATTCTGAGCGAATTGGTTTTTATAAAATGCAACAGGTACATGGAATAAGATTTCGCACGAAGGACTTTTGTAAATACGAATTCGGAATTCTCTGCCGTCTGCATTTGGAATTGTTTTGTTTGAATAAAATAAAATAAAAGTTTCGTGTTTTAATTAAAATAGCGAGTAGTCTGACTTGACAATTTTTTTTAGTAAGGAATAGAAATCTGGATATGGTTGTAATTTTTGGGTATTTTTCTCGGTTTTGGACTTTTGTTCTTCAGTTTCAAAGTCTTGGTCTTGGTCTTGGTCTTGAGGTTCAAGGTCTTGGTCTTGGTCTTGAGGTTCAAGGTCTTGGTCTTGGTCTTGGTCTTGAGGTTTAAGGTCTTGACAACCAGGCTGCTGTTATAACGATAAAGCAACTTTAAGAAATGGAGAGATTGCATAAAATGAAACTCGCGCTGACAGGTTTTCCAGACACAAACTGTGCTCTGGTCGCTCTTTGTTATCGACGTACAAATCAGTGTTCACTTGAGACTAAAACGTCGGCTGCACAACTGCAAACATTTGAGGAATCACTTGCCACTGCCATTTTGGCTGGTGCCAGTCCCAAGCCTGGAAGAAGGAGGGGCGATGCATATCATCTTTGTTATGGCAAAGCGTCTTAAGTAGTAGGCCTAACTATACGCACACTCGAAGCCTTGTAGAGACTAATCGAAACTCTCACAGTCCCTAGCACTTAATCATATTACGCACAAGGTACAAAAGTTGGACATTGACGATCGAGTTATATGCTCAGATGCATGGTTTTAGTTGAAATGTCAGTTTGTTGGAACGTAAGGCTACAGTAACGTACGTCTGTGGTGTTTTCAAACCAGTGATGACGACTTCGATAATTGATGTTGATAAAAAAAAGGTCGTTAGAAAAGCCTTTCACATTAATTCATTGTCCGTAGTAGGCCCTATTATTTAGTCTTTTGCGACATGCATTTCTGGAACTTATTAAATTGTCTACACATTTTCTGGGAAATGTTCTGTTGGTTCAGGATAGAGAAGGTGGCACTAGATGTAGAGAGCGTGAAGGAGACGGTGAATATAGCAACGGCAGAATATCTAGGGGGAACAGGTTCAACTCCAGCTCCTGGTTTGACCAGAACCACCAGTACACTTACGTACGTATAGACATGTTACTCTTGGAAAGCATTCGTATTAACATCAATTACAGAGCCAGAAATATAAACACCTGCTTCTGATCAATGCACACTGCGCCCCACAACACATAGGAACCTGCCATCAGCCCCCCAACCACACCAAGACTACCTGGACACGTGCCTTCTCGTGGATTGGAACCAATCTTTCTGAAACATTCTATCACTGAACACCTTACACGTGCAACCAAGGACACCTCAATGAACATTTTCCACTCATCTTAAAGATATAGGGCCTACCTTTTAGATTTATCCGAAAGGCGACATATTTATCAAAAATACACGAATACATACATTCATACTTTACATGTAGGCCTATATAATATACAGATGTAGACATGTAAATGCATATAAATGTATGTATGCACTGATGCGTATTAATACATATCAATGTATGTATGTATGTATGCATGCATGCACATGCTGACATTATTATATTACTAGCAGGTTTACCCGGCGTTGCCCGGGGTTATAAGTTTCAATCCCTGTAGCGAATAAGCAACAAATTTAGGTATAAGTTTAAATCCGTGTAGCGAATAAGGAAGAAATTTAGGCGACCTGTGGTGGAGACTGCTTCGCAGTGTAGGCGTGGACTGACTGCTTCGCAGTCACCCTCTGGCGACGACTGCTTCGCAGTCGGGGAGACTGCTTAGCAGTCTCCCGTGGACTGACTGCTTCGCAGTCGAGTGGCGACGAAGAGGGTGAAGCCGGCGTTGGCGGGTTCAAGAAAACGCGAGAAATCTAGCCCTCACTGCCCTTAGTAAAGCAGAGTCTTTGAACAGAGAATCTTGCTGTAAAACGATGAATATAGTTCGAATCGATCGTAATTAAATTTTGTCCGAAAGTAAATAACGTCGTTATGCGGATTATTAATGACGTTGGGGAATACCCGCGCCATAAATAGAACCGCTTGTCGTTATGCGCATTATTAATGATGTTGGGGAATACCGGCGCCATAAATAGAAGCGCTTCGCGCTGGGTCGTCATGGACGGTCGGTTGGGTAGAGTTTTTGGGCATTTTCACCATGTTAGCGGTGAAAAGGGGGTACGCGAACCCATCCACTGGGTGTCCGATGCCGAGACCGACACAGCAGTGCAGGTTTCGAGTGAAAAGGTGCAAAATTGTAGAAGTTAAGCCCGGTCAAACAGACAGACAGACACACAGAATTCTCTCTTTATTTATATAGATATGCATACATACTTGCATCCATACATAGTACATACACATAGTACATGTATACACAGTTCGTAATCGTAATCGTATTCTCCAGTTTTCTAAAGCGCCACTGTAAAGCCAAGCGCAGAGCACCAGCTTATTCACGAGCGCTGCGTCGTATCCGAGGACCGAGGGGTTGTTCAGAAATTGATGTCCGTTGGTAGTCCGAGTCCGGTTGCCAGAGAGACCAGGAAGAGGCAGAGCAGCTGTTACGGAGGGTTTCGTTGACGACGAGAAAGCTTGGGAGGCAGAGGATCAGATGGATTAGGGTAAGAAATCCTGAAGAGGTGAGTTTTCAATTTGGAGTGAAAAGCCTGTGGGGTGATGAGTAAAGGAGCCCGAGGTATATGACAATGAGTGAGTGGCAGTATTGGTGGAGGAACTGAGAAAATTCGGAATTCAGGGGGAAGTTCGTTCCAGAGTTGAGGTGCAGTGTGAGATATGGATCGGTTGGAGAACTTCAGGCGAGTAGTGACTGGGGGACGGGAGAGAGTGAGATATGAAGAAGAACGGGTAGACCCGGGAGGCTGGATAGTGAATAGATCGCGAAGGTACTTTGGCTGGGAGGATTGCTGTGTATTGTAGGTTAGCGACAAGACTTTGAAGTGGATGCGCTCAGGGATTTTTAGCCAGTTGAGTGATTTAAGAACGGGAGTGATATGGTGATGCTTAGGTGTCCTGGTGACGGCGCGGGAGAGAGAATTTTAGATGAGTTGTAGACGCTTAATTTGGGTGGATTCGAGGTTAAGGAAAATGGAATTGCAGTAATCAAGCTTAGAGTGGACAATGGAGGTAGCGATAGTGGAAGCAGTTTTAAAGACAAACATGGGTCGGATGCGGCGGAGGTCGCGAATATGCATGAAGCAGGTGCGTGAGAGGTTGGTTATGTGATTAGAGAAGGATAGATGTGGAACTAAGGTAACGCCAAGATTGCGGACAGGTAAGTCGAAGGTGAAAGTGAGAGATGAAGAGCTGGTGAGTAAGTTTATGGAAGGGTCGTGGATTTTCTTGATCTGATCTGGGAGGCCAAGGATAATAAATTCAGTTTTGGCAGGGTTGAGACAGAGGAGGTTGGAAGACATCCATTTAGAAATTAGGTTGACCACATCGAGTAACTGAGCAATGGAGGTGGATAAAGAGCTAGGGGAGAAGGATATGAAGAGCTGGGTGTCGTCTGCATACAGATGGTGGTCAACAGAAGAGGTTTTTATGAGATGGCTCAGGGGTGTAGTGTAAAGGATGAAGAGAAGTGGACCTAGGATGGAGCCTTGAGGAACACCACAAGAGAGTGGGAGGGGTTGTGACGAGTGGCTGAAGGCTTTAACAGAGAAGGAGCGGGAAGACAAGTAAGACTGGAACCAGAGTAGAGCAGTGTCAGAGACGCCAAACCAAGAGGACAGACGTAGGAGAAGTAGTTCATGATCTATGGTGTCAAAAGCGGCAGAGATGTCGAGGAGACAGAGACAGGAGACTTGTTGATGACTAACAGCAGAGTCCAGTTTATTATACAGAGAGACAAGGAGAGTTTCTGTGGAGTGGTGTTTAGTAAAACCAGATTGGTGGGGGTTGAGGAGTGAGTTACAAGAAAGGTAGTCATTCATCCGGTTGAGGACAATGCGCTCAGTTAGTTTAGATAAAAAGGAATGATTGGAGATGGGGCGATAGTTTGATAGGTTTTCCTTGTCGAGATTAGCTTTTTTGAGGAGGGGGTGACAAGAGAATGCTCAAAGGCGGTGGGGAAGCGACCAGTAGAGAGAGAGATAGGTTGATTATTTTTGTGATGACAGGAACCAGAACAGAGGCACAGTCTTTGAGAAGAGAGGTGGGAATAGGATCGAGTTCACATTGTTTGTTAGGGAGAGAATTTAGTAGGCGTGACACTTCTGATTCAGCGGTTGGGAGAAAAGTTAGGAGAGAAGACTGAGAGGCAGGCGGAGTGGGATTAGGATGATGAACTGATTCGGTGCTAGAGGGAGACGCAGAGGTAGATTGTGAATTTTGCAGGGACTGCAAGGAGAAGCGAAGGGACGAAATTTTATCAGAGAAAAATGAGCAAAAGGTATAAGCGATAGAAGGAGAAGGTAAGGAGCTTGGTAGCGGAGAAATAGACTTACGATGAAGAAGAGAGTTAACGGCTTTCCAGAGAAGTCTTGGATTGGAAGAGCTGGAGTGAATGAGTGGTGAATGATACTTTTTCTTAGCAGCAGCAATGAGTTTGTGGTATTTGTTGGTGACAGATTTGAGAGTGGTAAGGGCTGCAGTCTTGGCAATGGGGTCGATGGTGCGCTTGTAGGAGTGTTCGAGGCGTCTGCGGAAGGTTTTGAATGCCTGAAGATATGAAGTGAACCAAGGGTTATTGGTGTGTGTGCTGTGCTTGGTAATGAGTGGGGCATGGGTATCGAGAAGACTAGACAGTGTGGAATTGTAGCAGGAAAGGAGGTCGTCGAGAGAAGAGGGAGGGTTAAGAACCAGTTGGGAGTGAAGGATATCTTGCAGGAAGGCCTTCCGGTCGATGTATCCAATGCGCCGGAAAGAATAGGAGGATGCAGCAGGCCGAGGAAAAGGTTTAATTTCGAGATCAGAAATGATTAAGTAATGATCTGTGATGTTGAGAACAGAGTGAGACAGTTTAGGCGATAGGAGTGAAGTTGAGGATGTGATGATAAGATCAAGGGTGTGGTTCTTGATGTGAGTCGGAAAGTTGACATGTTGAGTGAAGTTGACCGAGGAGAGGAGATTCAGAAAGTCAGATGCTAGAGGATCAGATGGAAACGTATTGTCAACATGGATGTTGAAGTCTCCCGTGAGTATGAACTCGTTAGGAGTAGTGGCAGCAAGTGTTGGAAGAGAGGCAAACTCGTCAAGAAACACAGAAGGTTTGGAGGAGTAAGAAGACGATGTAGGAGGACGGTAGATGTTGAAGACAGTTAGCAGGTCAGAGGCGAGTAGGAGAGTGATAGAGGCACATTCAAAGGATCGAAAGTTATGACGGGAGAAGTTGAGGACGACGGCCGGTTCGCGAACCATGAATGCGATGCCGCCGCCACGGGTTTTTGAAGACTTTGATGAGGACGTTATACGAGGAGCACTGTGTAAGGAGTAACCAGGCGGATTGCAGTCAGAGAGATGGGCGTTAGTAGATGAGGCGGTGATCCAAGTTTCTGTGAGCGCAATGAGGTCAGGAGGGCGGCAGCAGGAGACCATATCCTAAGAATGATGGAATTTTTATGGTTTAGTAGCGATCTGATGTTGACAGAATGGAGAAGAAATTTCCTGTTGGTGGGCGGGCCGGGGTTGGGATGGATATCCCCAGAAAGTAGTACTGTAGCCTAAGCAGCAATGTCAGTGGGGTTTTGGCAGACGAGTGTAGCGTCGGACGGCGAGAGTGTAGGAATGAGGCAGAGGGGACTGAAAGTAGATGACCTTACTGTAGGTTTGCAGTTGGTAGTGCGAAACTGGGGGCTGAGAGGAGATTAGCAGACCCGACGGGATTTACTGTGAAGCGAAGGACCAGAAGAAAGAACAGCAAAGCCAGAGACGACATGATTGCGATTCAAGATGGCGGGCGGCGAATGTAGACAGAGGAAAGTGCATGAACCTGCGGACAAAGGAAGCCAAAAAGACGAAATTGAAATATGGCCTGTAACAAATTATGAATATAGCGTAATTTATTTTAGAATTTTAATTAACAGGAACGATAGGTTGTAGAGAAATTACGATAGAAGGAAGAACAGCTGAGTGCGTGCGATAGGACCGAGTAAATACAAAGAAATCAGCGCGTGTAGACTAGTGGACGATAATAAAGAGCCACGAGGCGAGACAAACTAGTTGGAAAAAATCAGTTCTAGGACTATAGGTCATAGGCTGTTGGTCATAGGTTGATTGGTCATAGGCTGATTGGTCATGCGGACGATTGGTCATATGGTCGATTGGTCATAGGACTATTGGT
The DNA here is from genome assembly GCA_963556255.1 of Allolobophora icterica. Classification (NCBI taxonomy): domain Eukaryota; kingdom Metazoa; phylum Annelida; class Clitellata; order Crassiclitellata; family Lumbricidae; genus Allolobophora; species Allolobophora icterica. The sequence continues at coordinate 39,557,809 of OY744609.1, read as the reverse complement.
CATACGTTAAGGCTTTGAAAGGACTAAGCGTAGTTGGAAACGACACTTGCAGAGCATTTAAGAGTGCGCACAAAGCTGCACCGCCATACTGTTTCGCCTTCTTTAGTCATACGGTGCTTGCAGTATTCATATCCGTTCAATATAATATACTAGCTGGTGAACCCGGCGTTGCCCGGGTTTCGGAGGTTTTGGGCCGGGACACCATGGTAGCGGTCAAAACGGGGGACGCGAAGCTGCTTAACCCGGCGTTTTGGGTGTTTCAATCCCTCTAGCGAATAAGCAACAAAACACTGCTTAACCCGGCGTTGGCCGGGTTTAGTTCAGTGAAAGTTTCAATCCTTCTAGCGAATCCGTACTGTAGCTGCTTAACCCGGCGGCGCCCGGGTAGGTTTTGGCCCGGGACACCATGGTAGCGGTGAAAACGGGGGACGCGAAGCCTCACACTGGGTGTGTCATGCCCACCCCGACACAGTAGTGAAGGTTTCGAGTGAAAAGCTCGAAAACTGTAGAAATGCATCCCGGTCGAACATCGCTGTGACAGACAGAGAAACAGATTCTTCTCTTTATTTATATAGATATACAATTGGCTTTCCCCGCTTGGAGATGCTAAGTTCGCCTTCTGTGTTCATTGCTAAAACTTCTTTGCAACGCAAATCTTACTAAAAACTTGTGTACTGCCTTATGTTTCTTGTTTCAGTCCTATTTATACCAGAGTTACATACGGCTATTTGACAGCGACTTTATTATTAGAGTCATTTTCCGGTATTTGGCTAAATTGGAAATACGGCTGTCCCCGGTCATTTCTCAGAAAACAATACCTAACCTGATCATGCTAAGTGATTAGATTAAAACGTTATTGATCAGTCAACAATTTAAGACCATTGAAAATAATTCAGAGCAATAAAATAATTTATTAAAATTTTATTTGAATTTAAAATGTTCCACTCCGTTACCGTCCCTAGGCTATAGTACATATTGATTCGTCTACAATTTCAAAATGATTTGCTTTAAACCAAAAAATGTGTATGGTTCTTTTATAATAAACATAATTGTATATTTCTAAAAACAACTTTGTGAACAGGATCTTCAGTATAATTTTTTAAAATATATTTTAACTTGTCCCCGGAAAATTATGTCCGCTCCGTTAACATGTGAAAATGATCTCGTATCTCACAACCCTTTCAGTTCTTTGGTCTCGCAACTTAACACTTCTCTTCTGTGAAGATCTATGTAAGTAAGTATGTCTTAATACAGGATCTGAATGCTAAGACAAATTTCTTACAAATTTTCATTTATTACGTACCTGATGTGTTTTTTTACTATACATCCACTCCGTTATTGCATTTTTGCAATGATTATGAATAAATTTAATTAAAATAATATTTTTAATATAACATTTATAAGCTATATAATCAGTGTACCGACGATTAATGTGGACACATGAGAGATAATATGATATTTACCGTGCTGATACACAATTTCTCCACTCCGTTAACTGTCCACTCAGTTACCATAAATGTGACCCTTGAGGTACTAAAATTTATTCCACTGTCAGGATAAGTCGTCTACTTAAATTATCATTTCTAATACAACTTATCTAACAATATATGACATTTTAAATAAATTTTTGTTTCGGCAGACTGGTTTTTTAAAGTTCACTTTTCACATTCTGTGCTCAATTCTCGACAGATGGTAACGGAGCGGAACTTTTTGTGGTAATTTTTTTTATGTAATTTTGATGTTATGAGCAGATTTTTAAGACAACATCATAAATATTTTAATGTTTTTTTGTTCATTTGATCACTGGTAATGATTGGATCAAGTGATTTTTATTTTGTTATTTGGTCAAAAAAATACAGTCAACAGTTACTTTACATTGATTAGATTCCCTATTTTTCTTTCGGTAACGGAGTGGAATTTCTTAACAAAATTTAAAATGTGATGGAATTAAATAATCATTTGTATTGTAATTTCTTTTATATTTATTTTATAAACATTAATACTAAAAACATATTGGCATGTCAAACTACGCAGTAGGAAACTGTCTAGGCCTACTATATATAAATAGCTCGTATGTGTTTGGTAACGGAGTGGACAAACATTTTCGTAGGGCTATTTTGTTGTTTCTAAAAACTTCATAATTTTACATATTAGTGCAAAACCAAATATATATTAGTGAAATAGAAATATTAAAGATTTGCTCAAAAAAAATCAATGTAATTTGCAAAAAATTTTTTTGCTTCTTCAATTAGTGAATGTCACATATTACCGGAAAATGACTCATTAACGTTAAATTAGTGTCAATTAGTTGATTGGTTAACGTTAAATTAGTGTCAATTAGTTGATTTGTCGTATTTCATTAATAAAGTTTAAATAGTGGCAATTAGTGTCACCGGTGTGACCAATAACACTATGACCATATGACCAATCAGCCTGTGACCAATCAGCCTGTGACCAATCAGCCTGTGACCAATCAGCCTGTGACCAATCAGCCTGTGACCAATCAGCCTATGACCAATCAGCCTGTGACCAATCAGCCTGTGACCAATCAGCCTGTGACCAATCAGCCTGTGACCAATCAGCCTGTGACCAATCAGCCTGTGACCAATGGTCCGTATACCCTTAAAAACACCTGTTCATCAGTCTCCAAACAAGATCCTAACATACATCCAACTGCGTATCTGCTTCTATAGCCTAGTTCTGAGTCGCCAACAGACTCTGCCACCTGTGTGAGGTCAAAGAATGTCTGCTGCCAACGTCTGTCTATACGACGTGTATTTGCCTTTACAGGTTTGATAATCACGAAAAGGAACTCCAGAAGTTTACAGGAAAACTGGATAAACTGGAAATCCAAATGGATAAATTGGTGGAGTTGGTGAATGCTTTGAAAACACCTTCAATCAACCATGACCAGAGCGCAGCACTTGAGCCAATTTCCATTCCAGCCAATGCCACTCCTCAGACAATCATTATAAGGGACTTTGAACATGGGTCTAGTCTCAGCTAAATCTTCCTGGCCATTCCTCTAGGATGCTGATGAAATACGTTAACCTATACTGCAACTGCGTTTTATAGGTATCTCATGTATAGCAAATGTATACGCACTCTCCTATATATGACGCAGTCTTGTTGTCAAGACCTTGAACCTCAAGAACAAGACCAAGACTTTGAACCTCAAGACCAAGACCAAGACTTTGAACCTCGAGACCAAGACCAAGACTTTTAACCTCGAGACCAAGACCAAGACTTTTAACCTCAAGACCAAGACCGAGACTAAGACCCAAAAAATAACATTTACCCCAAGACTTCTTTTCCTTACAAAAATATTGTTAAGTCGGACTACTCGCTATTTTAATGAAAACGTGAGTCTTTTATTTTATTCAAGCAAATTAACTTCAAATGCAGATTGTAGAGAATTCCCAATTCGTATTTACAAAAGGCCTCATCAGGCCTTCATGCAAAATGTTATTCCAAATGCCTTTTGCTTTTTATAAAAACCAATTCGCTCAGAATTTTCTGACCAAGACGTGTCCTGTGGGCCTCATGTGAAAAAATACGTTCTGCAGGTGCTGAAGTCGCTGGCACACACAATAGCTTTTCAAGCACTGGATGTAAATGTACAAATCGTAAGAATTTTTGAAATCCTCTCATGATTTATAAGACCGTCTGGCTTCAGAAAGTCTCGTTAGGGCTTCCAGGCACAGCATAACTTAGTTTCTGCTGCCGATGGGTTTTCCTGACCAACAAGACTTTCATCCATCCGTAGGTATTTGTCGTAGGCTATGATGCAAACAGGCTTGATCAATTTTTTAATTCTTGAGTTTTGTTATATGACTGCTCATATTGACAGCCGGTCTTGGTCTTGGTCTTGCGAGACCAAGACCAAGACTTTGAAACTCAAGACCAAGACCAAGACTTTGAACTTCAAGACCAAGACCAAGACTTCTGGTCTCAAGACCAAGACCAAGACTATTAAAAACGAACTCGAGTGCACTCGAGACCAAGACCTTGGTCTCGAGGACAACAAGTCTGATATGATGTTAAGTTGTCATCCACGCTCTTTTCAAGCTCCAATTAGACGACTTTTACAGCTGACAGACTTATCATCCTCCATTTCATATTGTTTAACACGAACTGAACCTGACGTTGACTTGTTTTGCCTTTACATATATTTGGTTTAATATCTACATCGACCTCCCTTCTGTCAGCCTTCATCTCATTTGTTAACGAAAACAACGCATGTTTGTTAACCAGATTTTAGATGATTATAAACCATGTTGTTGCTTTGGATGTTAGTCTGAGAATTGTGAATATTAAATTCCTTCCATCTGAGAATAGGCCTAGCGAATATTAAATTCCTTCCATCTGAGAATAGGCCTAGCGAATATTAAATTCCTTCTATCTGAGAATTGTGAATATTAAATTCCTTCCATCTGAGAATAGGCCTAGCGAAAATTAAATTCCTTCCATCTGAGAATAGGCCTAGCGAATATTAAATTCCTTCCATCTGAGAATAGTGAATATTAAATTCCTTCCATCTGAGAATTGTAAGTAAGTAAGTAAGTATATTCTTTAATGAACCGCCTGCAAACGCACTGCGGCTAACAGACTTGTTATGCACAAAAGAGGCGCAAGAAACAAAGGAAATACAACAAAAGAAAAATGCAATTGGAAAATGTTTTTAGAAAAATGTTATTAGAAAAATGTTATTAGAAAAATGTCCTTAAAGAAATAAGGAAAGCGTCTCAGATACTTCAGTGATTATTCAATTTTATTCATCAGACTTATATAATATATATAGGGCCTATAGTAAACTTCTAAATGATGACGGTGGAATTACATGTACCTCGGTGGAAAAACAAACCAAAGAAATTATTTAAGAAATAATGATAATAAATAACAATAATTATAATTAATAATAATAATAATAATAATAATAATAATAATAATAATAACAATAATAGTTTTCCGGAATAGTTTTGACCACCTGAGGGATCATATTATTATTATGATCTTGATTGTACTGTCATTTTCTGATGTGATCTTGCTGTGTGCTTGTCGATTTGAATTAATAAAGATACGTTACAATAATAATAATAATAATAATAATAATAATAATAATAATAATAATAATAATAATAATAATAATAATAATAATAATAATAATAATAATAATAATAATAATAATAATAATAATAATAATAATAATAATAATAATAATAATAATAATAATATTGGATTTTGTCAATGCCTTTAACACTCTTCGCAGGGACTCTGCTGCTGGAAGCGGTCGCAAGAGACATAGGCCTACCGGAACTTTACCGTTTTGCACATGCCGCATTATTCCTGCAAACCGTTGTTACGACATGGATCAAATACAATTCGATCAGAAGAAGGAACTCAGCAGGGTGATCCGATGGGTCCGTTGGAATTCTGCATCACGGTGCAGCCGATCCTGTTAAAGCTGATATCGGAGTTGAGAGTGGCATTCCTAGACGATCTGACACTGGGAGGCAAGTTGGACGAGGTGGCCCAAGATAGTCAGTTGATCGCTCAGGAGTCAGTTAAGATTGGGCTTCAACTTTCAGAATCATGAAAACAAAATCGACAATCCCTCGTTCCACGGCTTCACACACATACAATTAGGAGAGACAACGTACGCTGCTGGGCTCACCTCTGATGCCTGGGCCAACCGTCGACAAGGTGGTAAATAAGAATTAAGGCGGATGACCTGGAACGAGCTGTAAGGAGGCTCTCCATGCTTCACTCACATGACGCTCTAATCCTGTTACGAAATGGATTGAGCGTGCCAAAGCTCCTTTACACAGCACAGCATATGCGTCGACTGTCCTAGTCTAACAAGATTTGAGAATTGGCTTCAGGCATCCCCTCCGGTGAAGGATGGTGGCCTTGGGATACGCTGTGCTGCTACGCTGGCACTTTCTGCCTTCTTGGCCTCTGCTGCGAGCACAAGCGAACTCCAAGCACACATGCTGGCACCAGAATTAGCTGATGCCTCCGACGATCTATATATTTAGTAAAGCACTGAAAGCATGGATAATACTCACGGGTGCCGAGCCACCAACAGGATCAACAGCTCATCGTCAAAGAGAATGGGATAGCCGCTGGACAAATAAGGCGTGGACAACTCTGCACGAGTCTGCGAACAATGCACTGGACCGGGCTCGTCTCTTAGCTTCTCGGGCACCACACGCGGGAGACTGGGTAATTGCTAGCTCCTCCGGTTACTGCATTGGGCCTCCGCTTGTCTGATGAAGTGATACGGATCACGGTTGGAATGAGACTCGGAACGACTTTGTGCGAGCCACATTTGTGTCACTGTGGCGAGAGAGTTGACGCTAGAGGACTTCACGGTCTTGTCTGCAGAAAGAACTCTGGCAAGCAACAACGGCACAGCATGCTAAACGATAGCATATGCAGATCGTTTGGTAGAGCGAACATCCCTTCTCAGAAGGAGCCGTTGGGTCTCACCAGAGAGGACGGCAAGCGACCAGACGGCGTGACGCTTATCCCGTGGTCATGCGGAAGGTGCCTCACTTGGGATGTGACCGTTTCGGACACATTTGCAGCGTCACATCTGGCAGTAACATCAACCGGAGCAGGCGAGGCCGCAAACCGTGCAGCCGCCGCCAAAAGATCGAAATATGCCACAATAACCCGAACGCATGCTTTTGTGGCGGTAGCAGTGGAGTCCAGCGGTGCTTGGAGTTCGGAAGGTTTGGATTTTGTGTTGGAACTGGGACACAGGTTGACGGATGCAACCCAGGACACACTTGAGACAAGCTACCTGTTTCAACGACTCTCGGTATCTGTCCAACGCGGGAACGCCATCTGCTTTTCATCGACCTTACCATACTGAATTATACAATAATAATAATAATAATAATAATAATAATAATAATAATAATAATAATAATAATAATAATAATAATAATAATAATAATAATAATAATAATAATAATAATAATAATAACAATAATAATGTATTCGGGTGTACTCACAAGGTCACTTACGAAACTGCCGTAAGCTATATTAAAGCATTGAAACATGACAGCACAATTATCAAGATAATAATAATAATAATAATAATAATAATAATAATAATAATAATAATAATAATAATAATAATAATAATAATAACAACAACAACAACTACTACTACTACTACTACTACCTTCAATTAGATTAATAGGGCTAGAGCCGTAGCAACAAAGAACGTGGCCCCCTCCGAACATACGTCGGGGGCCCCTTACAATGCGGAAACTGGAATGCGGTAATATACAATATACTTTGAATGGGCCAACTAAAATTCGAAAGACCGACAGACAACAGAGGCGCGTTTACAGAAAACGGGGCCCTAGGCGCAAGCATTTTTGGGGCCCTTCTGAACTTCTAGACTGAGAGTCTGAGACTCTGGTGATGGTTAGTCTATCATGTGCTTCTGTGCAAAAACTCAGGTGGTGTTTAGCCTATCATGTGCTGCTGTGCAAAAACTCAGGTGGTGTTTAGCCTATCATGTGCTGCTGTGCAAAAACCAACGAAGTTGAACTCGAAGCCGTTTTTGTGAGTGTTATAGACACTGTCACTATAATTATGATTAGTTAAAGAAGCTATTTTTAAGGAATGTGAAGTTATTGATTGAATAATTGTAGTAATTAGGCCTACTTTTATGTGAATGCTAAACTGTAAAAATAGAAAATAGGTTATATTTAAAATAATTCAAAATTCACAAATGTTATTTTTTTATAATTGAAACAAAATATTTTCCTTCGTTTGGGGGCCCTCTGAGATTTTGGGGCCGTAGGCGCGCTCCTAGTGCGCCTACGAGTAAACGCGCCTCTGACAGACGACTGATGACGTAGCCAATAGTATTATGTGATGTATCAAAACAGTATCATAATGACTTCACGCCGTCCACGGTGATTTTTTGCCACTTTTAGGGGCCCCCTTCCTTGCGGGGCCCCCTCCGGTCGGAGGGTACGGAGGGCGGTCGCTACGCCTCTGAATAGGGCCATTCCAGACATTTTGTGTTACACCAGTTAATATTGAAGTCCCTAAGGGATATCTGTAGGCCTATACCTAGGGGCAAATAAATAATAGGGCCTAGTAACGGCTCGATAACATCATGCACGGTTGCCTAGAATCTATTGTTAACATCAACGTGATAACATCCAGTACTGCCCGTCAGATCTGGCAGTCTTTGTATATGGAGGGTTAGAGGGTTAGGTCGCTGGCTTCTTCCGCCGATATGGCCTCAGCTGCGTCAACTCTCGCACTCAAGTCCGCCATTCTAGTTCGATGCCTGGTAGTGGCTTATCCCCTTCTGGGGAGCTATTGACGGTAGGCCTAAGTTCAATCCGTTTTAAGCTTTGCAGCTCAGGTAATTTGTATGATTCTGAAGTATGTTCATATATCTTACTACACGCGTGACAAACTGCATTGGCTGCCCATGCAAAGACGCATGGAGTTTAAGATGCTGATGCCCAACTGCCTGGCCCATTCTGCTACATCCTACATGAGAAAGCCATGCATTAAAGTGTCATCAATGCCTTAATTGTCGTAGACGGTAGAGCTCTTTGTTCTGCAACCCAGGGTAGCCTGGTCGTCGTTACTCCGTCGCGTACTGCCATAATGCAACATGGAAGCTTTGCGGTGGTCTGGCCCTCATGCTGGAACAGGCCTCCATGAGGAGTGTCACCAGACGCGTTGACTTATTTGTTCCTCGAGTGAGAACGGCAATGGCCCATTGTGGAATCAACTTTCTCCTTCGGTCCGGGCTGCACTACTGTTTCGTGGTCCTACCACAGCTTTTCATTGTCTTAAAACTTGCCTTTTATCCCAAGGACTTTCTCACTGGGAGCGCCTCTGATTGGTGGGCACTGGTGGGTAGAGGCGCTTTATAAGTTTTGAAATACAATACAACGCAATAAACAACCACTTACAATTATATTATAGATGAGGACTAAAGAGCGGATGCATGGATCGACGGTTGAACTGATGAATGGATGGATATAGAGAGATGAATAGATGAATGGATGGATAGACGGATGAGTAGATGAATGGATGGATAGACAGATGAATAGATGAATGGATGGATAGACGGATGAGTAGATGGGTGGCTGGGTGTATGGTTCTTTGGTTGGCAAGTGGGTAGACTGCCAGACAGAAAGGCCTACACATATAGTAAGTCAGGCAGATACACAAACATAGATAGAAAGGTATGTTGGCAGACATGTGGCAAGACTCTTCAGTCTTCAGCCTCCTCCAAGTCCCAGGTAACAAGTCCGACCGACTTTGACTACACGAGTCTGCAGACATAATATGGTCAGCCCGTGTTGCGAATGGAGATCAGCTATTCTTGTCCGCATTCGTCGACTCCAAAGTTCCTGAACACTGCCTCCTCACCCATAGCCCGCAACTACCCGCATATGCTCCCCGTACACCTGGAAAGATTCCGAGATAAGACGGTCTCACACACCTTCCCTTCTATCCGCCCCTCCCCGTCTGTTGGCGATGTAGGGTGGTAGACCACTTCCTCAACGCTGTACCATCAGAGTCAATTCACCTCAAAATGTTGGCCATCAGACTCTCTCTGTCTGTCTCTCTCCCCGCTGAGCAAAGTCAGAATCTACTGAGTGTTGGTTGGATTCAACCTGAGCTCTTGTGAGGAGAATATCTACGCCTATACTTCTGTAACGCCATTGGATCGAAGAAACCGACTGGATGACTACAACACATGTATATCAAACGCACCAACATCGCAGCATGACCAGCAACTAGCTGCAGAGGATGATGACGACGATGATGATGACGATGAACCAGAACCACTGCTCAAAAAAGAGGACAACTCTTACAGGATCTGAATCTGTACTTCAATAAAAATCAAACTCTACGTGAAACTCGCAAACGTTTTTTGCATTTTCACAATAAACATTCAGTTCAAGGTCAACAAGAATAGAAAACCATATGATACACAGTCTTTTTTCCAGGACAGAGAAACTTATATGTAACACAAATAAAAATAAATTAAACAATTTACAATGTCTGTATATAGGTAAGTATTTAAGACGATAAGAGTCACTGTCTTCCTTCGCAGTGTCTGCTGCTGCTGTTGCTGCCTTAAGAAATGATACCAAGTCAAGCAATGCATAACATGAAATAACATCGCTGGCTTAGTGATCAGTTGGCGAATTATGTTACACTGTGGTAGCAGGAGACTATTTTTGGTTATTAGCCGAGACCAGGTATATCGCAGTTGAGACTACAGCCAGTACACTCAAGAACTTGACAACCACAATGAAACCTCGATGTAATGCACTTCTGTATAATCTAAACTCTCATGTTGCACTGAATGAAACACAGTCAAAAATTTATAAACCAGAATAAATGCAGAGAACTCATAATTGATGTGCATTATTAGTTGTCAGACACACCAAGTCTAGAAAAATCATTTCCCATCTGTTCACTAGAGTCGTAGATGTCACACTTCACATATCATAAAATCATAATCTCAAGATATCTACAGCAAGTAAAGTAAACTACATCTAAAGCCAAGTGTTACAGGAACCAGCTTATTCACAGGTGCACATGCAAGTGTAGAATGGCAAGTATATATATATATATATATATATATATATATATATATATATATATATATATATATATATATATATATATATATATATATATATATATACTTGCCATATAACACCTGTTAAGTACCTCACAAAAGCGCTGCCTAGAAGATGTTAAAGTCACTAATAACAAACAGTTCATGAATAAGCGAACTCAGATAACTAGAAGAGTAGCCACTGGTGATTTCCACCAGACATGAAGAGCCCAGCCAAATGATTCTCATCCAGAGCTTATAGTAGATGTCGGTTGAACAAATATCAAAGTGCACATACACACACATAAATAGAGGACATATAGAATAAATATCAAACTGCGTATATATATATATTATATATATATTATATATATATTATATATATATATTTCGGATATATATATATATATATATATGTACTTTGATATTCATTCAACCTCATTAGCTGTTAACTGTAGGTGCATCATTGGTTTGTGATGGTCAGTGCCAAAGACACCCTGTAGAACCTTTGCTTTGTGCATCATGTACTGGCATTAGACAAAGTCTTCGGTCAAACTAGTTCTAAAACGTCCATCTGGACGTTATGCTATCTATTACAACAAAACAAAACTTATATTACCATAAAGTGCTTCTTAAAAAACTTAACAATAATGGTGAACAAAGTTTCCAAAAGCTGAAATTTAACTATAATGCAGCATCATCGACATCATCATCATCATTATTATGATCGCCATCATCATCATCATCATCATCATCATCATCATCATCATCATCATCATCATCATCATCATCATCATCATCATCATCATCATCATCATCATCATCATCATCATCATCATCATCATCATCATCATCATCATCATCATCATCATCATCATCATCATCATCATCATCATCATGATCGCCATCATTATCATCATCATTATGATCATCATCATTATGATCATCATCATCATCATAATCATCATCATGATCGCCATCATTATCATCATCATCATTATGATCATGATCATGATCATCATGATCATCAGGATCATCATCATCATCATCATCATCATCATCATCATCATCATCATAACAAATCATAGCATATCAAAGTCATTGCACCACAACACCTTTGTAACATATAAAAATTCTGTAACACCTTTGACCACGTTGCATTTAAACCATACTTTCTCATTCTGCAAACTTCTAAGCTAGAAGAGGCCCGTGATGGCCAAGTGGCGAGTAGGCGGTTTGAACCTGTGACCTGGGTTTGAATCCTGGGTCAGTAAGTAGTGTGAAATCAACATAGAATGCAAGTTCCAACCATGTGAAAACTCAGTCCAGATATCGTCTTAGATAAGACTGCCACTTAAAATTAATACACACAATATTAATATTAAGTGTCTGGCTGCTTAGTCATAAGGGGCATTACCATATTTCAGTTGGATTGTTAGCTACTAACAAGTTAGATTGTTACTAAGACATTATGTGATAAAACTGCTCCAAAATGTCTCTGTTTATCATTGTCAGAACAATGTCTTGATTCTACTACTTCGCTAATTCTACTACTTCACTACTTAATTACTAATTAATTACTACTTAATTCCACTATTTCAAGTATGAAAGTCTTAACCTTGCTTGCAATGCCTAGAGCTAAATTCTTGAAAACAAGTCATGCAAAACTGATGCGGTCATGTTAAAAGAAATACTGAGAGTGTGGGTGAAACGATTACCTATCATAGATATGGTTTACTTTAAACACCCCTCAGCTTTCGTCATGTTATAGTCAAAGCTGACAGAGAACAACAAATGTATGTACTACCCTGACAAATTACGAGTTAAATGCTTATGGGGGGGATCATCTAGGCTCCCAGCTTTTCTCTTAGCTGGTAACACAATTTACAAAGTGATCTAAACATATTTTCTATCCCTGTATGTAAGACACTTTAACAAATCATAGCAGAATTGTTGGTACTCGTCTTGAATATTGGATGCTTTCTCATGATATGAAAGCATTTTCGCGAACTTTGACTGCACAACATCACATCATACCACATGATAACATTGTAATAACTTGTCACAGCACTTATAACAAATCACATCGCCCTAATGTCATGAAACTGTAATTATATCTTAATATCATATTTAAGACACTGCATCATTGTTATAACATATTGCTATGACTTGCCAAAGCATGTTACAAAGATGTTAAAGTTGCAATCATGATTTAGCATAAAGCAGGCCATCAAAATGTGTCATTATATCAAAGTTTTACTGTACAAACAAAACCTAAAAACAAGGAAATCTGAAAACGATGAATGAAGATCAAATCAAAGGAGGAAAGTGTGCATCATTAAATTGCATCACAGAAACACCCTGACCTCCTTCCACAGAAACACCCTGATGACCTTCCACAGAAACACCCTGACCTCCTTCCACAGAAACACCCTGACCTCCTTCCACAGAAACACCCTGACATCCTTCCACAGAAACACCCTGACCTCCTTCCACAGAAACACCCTGACCTCCTTCCACAGAAACACCCTGACCTCCTTCCACAGAAACACCCTGACATCCTTCCACAGAAACACCCTGACCTCCTTCCACAGAAACACCCTGACCTCCTTCCACAGAAACACCCTGACCTCCTTCCACAGAAACACCCTGACATCCTTCCACAGAAACACCCTGACCTCCTTCCACAGAAACACCCTGACCTCCTTCCACAGAAACACCCTGACCTCCTTCCACAGAAACACCCTGACCTCCTTCCACAGAAACACCCTGACCTCCTTCCACAGAAACACCCTGACCTCCTTCCACAGAAACACCCTGACCTCCTTCCACAGAAACACCCTGACCTCCTTCCACAGAAACACACTGACCTCCTTCCACAGAAACACCCTGACCTCCTTCCACAGAAACACCCTGACCTCCTTCCACAGAAACACCCTGACCTCCTTCCACAGAAACACCTTCACCTCCTTCCACAGAAACACCCTGACCTCCTTCCACAGAAACACCCTGACTTCCTTCCACAGAAACACCCTGACCTCCTTCCACAGAAACACCCTGACCTCCTTCCACAGAAACACCCTGACCTCCTTCCACAGAAACACCCTGACCTCCTTCCACAGAAACACCCTGACCTCCTTCCACAGAAACACCCTCACCTCCTTCCACAGAAGCACCCTCACCTTTCACAGAAACACACTGACCTCCTTCCACAGAAACACCCTCACCTCCTTCCACAGAAACACCCTGACCTCCTTCCACAGAAACACCTTCACCTCCTTCCACAGAAACACCCTGACCTCCTTCCACAGAAACACCCTGACTTCCTTCCACAGAAACACCCTGACCTCCTTCCACAGAAACACCCTGACCTCCTTCCACAGAAACACCCTGACCTCCTTCCACAGAAACACCCTCACCTCCTTCCACAGAAACACCCTGACCTCCTTCCACAGAAACACCCTCACCTCCTTCCACAGAAACACCCTCACCTCCTTCCACAGAAACACCCTGACCTCCTTCCACAGAAGCACCCTCACCTTTCACAGAAACACACTGACCTCCTTCCACAGAAACACCCTGACCTCCTTCCACAGAAACACCCTGACCTCCTTCCACAGAAACACCCTGACCTCCTTCCACAGAAACACCCTGACCTCCTTCCACAGAAACACCCTGACCTCCTTCCACAGAAACACCCTGACCTCCTTCCACAGAAGCACCCTCACCTTTCACAGAAACACACTGACCTCCTTCCACAGAAACACCCTCACCTCCTTCCACAGAAACACCCTGACTTCCTTCCACAGAAACACCCTGACCTCCTTCCACAGAAACACCTTCACCTCCTTCCACAGAAACACCCTGACCTCCTTCCACAGAAACACCCTGACCTCCTTCCACAGAAACACCCTGACCTCCTTCCACAGAAACACTCTGACCTCCTTCCACAGAAACACCCTGACCTCCTTCCACAGAAACACCCTGACCTCCTTCCACATAAACACCCTGACCTCCTTCCACAGAAACACCCTGACCTCCTTCCACAGAAACACCCTGACCTCCTTCCACATAAACACCCTGACCTCCTTCCACAGAAGCACCCTCACCTTTCACAGAAACACACTGACCTCCTTCCACAGAAACACCCTGACCTCCTTCCACAGAAACACCCTGACTTCCTTCCACAGAAACACCCTCACCTCCTTCCACAGAAACACCCTGACTTCCTTCCACATAAACACCCTGACCTCCTTCCACAGAAACACCCTGACATCCTTCCACAGAAACACCCTGACCTCCTTCCACAGAAGCACCCTCACCTTTCACAGAAACACACTGACCTCCTTCCACAGAAACACCCTGACCTCCTTCCACAGAAACACCCTGACCTCCTTCCACATAAACACCCTGACCTCCTTCCACAGAAGCACCCTCACCTTTCACAGAAACACACTGACCTCCTTCCACAGAAACACCCTCAGCTCCTTCCACAGAAACACCCTCACCTCCTTCCACAGAAACACCCTCACCTCCTTCCACAGAAACACCCTGACCTCCTTCCACAGAAGCACCCTCACCTTTCACAGAAACACACTGACCTCCTTCCACAGAAACACCCTGACCTCCTTCCACAGAAACACCCTGACCTCCTTCCACAGAAACACCTTCACCTCCTTCCACAGAAACACCCTGACCTCCTTCCACAGAAACACCCTGACTTCCTTCCACAGAAACACCCTCACCTCCTTCCACAGAAACACCCTGACTTCCTTCCACAGAAACACCCTGACCTCCTTCCACAGAAACACCTTCACCTCCTTCCACAGAAACACCCTGACCTCCTTCCACAGAAACACCCTGACCTCCTTCCACAGAAACACCCTGACCTCCTTCCACAGAAACACTCTGACCTCCTTCCACAGAAACACCCTGACCTCCTTCCACAGAAACACCCTGACCTCCTTCCACATAAACACCCTGACCTCCTTCCACAGAAACACCCTGACCTCCTTCCACAGAAACACCCTGACCTCCTTCCACATAAACACCCTGACCTCCTTCCACAGAAGCACCCTCACCTTTCACAGAAACACACTGACCTCCTTCCACAGAAACACCCTGACCTCCTTCCACAGAAACACCCTGACTTCCTTCCACAGAAACACCCTCACCTCCTTCCACAGAAACACCCTGACTTCCTTCCACATGAACACCCTGACCTCCTTCCACAGAAACACCCTGACATCCTTCCACAGAAACACCCTGACCTCCTTCCACAGAAGCACCCTCACCTTTCACAGAAACACACTGACCTCCTTCCACAGAAACACCCTGACCTCCTTCCACAGAAACACCCTGACCTCCTTCCACATAAACACCCTGACCTCCTTCCACAGAAGCACCCTCACCTTTCACAGAAACACACTGACCTCCTTCCACAGAAACACCCTCAGCTCCTTCCACAGAAACACCCTGACTTCCTTCCACAGAAACACCCTGACCTCCTTCCACAGAAACACCTTCACCTCCTTCCACAGAAACACCCTGACCTCCTTCCACAGAAGCACCCTCACCTTTCACAGAAACACCCTGACTTCCTTCCACAGAAACACCCTGACCTCCTTCCACAGAAACACCCTGACCTCCTTCCACAGAAACACCCTGACATCCTTCCACAGAAACACCCTGACCTCCTTCCACAGAAACACCCTGACCTCCTTCCACAGAAACACCCTGACCTCCTTCCACAGAAACACCCTGACATCCTTCCACAGAAACACCCTGACCTCCTTCCACAGAAACACCCTGACCTCCTTCCACAGAAACACCCTGACCTCCTTCCACAGAAACACCCTGACCTCCTTCCACAGAAACACCTTCACCTCCTTCCACAGAAACACCCTGACCTCCTTCCACAGAAACACCCTGACCTCCTTCCACAGAAACACCCTGACCTCCTTCCACAGAAACACTCTGACTTCCTTCCACAGAAACACCCTGACCTCCTTCCACAGAAACACCCTGACCTCCTTCCACATAAACACCCTGACCTCCTTCCACAGAAACACCCTGACCTCCTTCCACAGAAACACCCTGACCTCCTTCCACATAAACACCCTGACCTCCTTCCACAGAAGCACCCTCACCTTTCACAGAAACACACTGACCTCCTTCCACAGAAACACCCTGACCTCCTTCCACAGAAACACCCTGACTTCCTTCCACAGAAACACCCTCACCTCCTTCCACAGAAACACCCTGACTTCCTTCCACATGAACACCCTGACCTCCTTCCACAGAAACACCCTGACATCCTTCCACAGAAACACCCTGACCTCCTTCCACAGAAGCACCCTCACCTTTCACAGAAACACACTGACCTCCTTCCACAGAAACACCCTGACCTCCTTCCACAGAAACACCCTGACCTCCTTCCACATAAACACCCTGACCTCCTTCCACAGAAGCACCCTCACCTTTCACAGAAACACACTGACCTCCTTCCACAGAAACACCCTCAGCTCCTTCCACAGAAACACCCTGACTTCCTTCCACAGAAACACCCTGACCTCCTTCCACAGAAACACCTTCACCTCCTTCCACAGAAACACCCTGACCTCCTTCCACAGAAGCACCCTCACCTTTCACAGAAACACCCTGACTTCCTTCCACAGAAACACCCTGACCTCCTTCCACAGAAACACCCTGACTTCCTTCCACAGAAACACCCTGACCTCCTTCCACAGAAACACCCTGACCTCCTTCCACAGAAACACCCTGAACTCCTTCCACAGAAACACCCTGACCTCCTTCCACAGAAACACCCTGACCTCCTTCCACAGAAACACCCTGAACTCCTTCCACAGAAACACCCTGACCTCCTTCCACAGAAACACCCTGACTTCCTTCCACAGAAACACCCTGAACTCCTGCCACAGAAACACCCTGACCTCCTTCCACAGAAACACCCTGACTTCCTTCCACAGAAACACCCTGAACTCCTTCCACAGAAACACCCTCACCTTTCACAGAAACACCCTCACCTCCTTTCACACAGCAGCTCTTTCTATCAGCATATCAATCACTGAAATTCATTAGTAAAATATAAATAGGAATTCAATTAGCTAAATTATAACTAACAATTTAAATATAAATATTAACAGTTTTATAAATTAATGGTATATACACTGTCCATGAAATGACCAGTCATTAAGAATGATGACAGCCAAAGAAGCCACTTCATTTCATACTTGCAATTACTCTGGTCAACTTACTGAAACTATTTGATCAATGGCTCAGTTGAATAGAGCATTATTCATATGTCACATTATTTGACCAACTTGCTTGAATTTTATGAAATCATGATATGCAGCAAAATACACTTTAACTAAGGTTGTTTCATAGTAAATAGGCAGGATTCATATAATTATATTATATTGATAATAAACAAATTGAACATTTTCATATGTTTCTCAGTTTTCTGTCACAAGTTATGCAAAGTAATCAGTAAGCAGTGTTTTTTTCAAGTCAGGGCATCTGTGTTGGGCTTCAGATGGTTGGCACTAACATCTGAAATCTTAACCAGATTAACCAGTTTTCAATAGCATGGGTTTAAAGTGGTTCTGAAAACTTTGCTTGGGTTTTCATCAGCAGAAGACTTCTCAACAAAAATTAAAACAAGTTTCTTCAGGGTATAGGCAGCCAACACAGTCATTGGATGGTTAGAGAAAATAAGGTCTCCAGAACAAAGCAAATACACAATAAAATGAAGCAAACTGAACAACTTTACACTGGTTGCATGTTTGTGGCCATATCTGCCAAAAACTTCTCACTCAACTCATCAAGACGTGACCGCTGGCTGCACTGATTCAAGGTCATTTGAAGGCCTTTCACTGTGGCAACAGGTTCACAGGCACATATGACCTGTGAACTGGCTGCGGTGGTTAAATGCAATGACATGGTAGCAGGGTTCAAAAGACACGTGTATCTTGAGTCCCGTTAATCTTGACGCTGAGTTCTTTTGCATCTTACGAGTTCTTCTAATATCTGATAAGCCAAATAACTATCTAACTCAGCATTACCAACTACAGACCATCTTCCAAGATGCAATCAACTCTATTTGGACAATATTAGGAGCTTATAATATCTACCAGTAGAAACTATTACATGTATCATTATTATGGCTCATAAAGTGTGAACTTTGATCATGTAACTGTGACCTCTTATATTCTAATCATGAAAACTATGTAACTCTATGTAACTTCTGAATGTAATTTATCAACAATTAAATGTGACTATGAACACTGTGAATTGTGTAACTATTAAAACTTTAATAATTTCAATATAACACCTTATGCAATGCGATCTGTTGTAGGCATAAATTTTTTTTTAAATTGCTTAATCTGAAAACGAAAATGTTTTTCTGTAAAAATTAATGTAAACAGATCACGTAAGAAAATGCTGATTAACATGAATTGCTTTGACCAAAAACAAACAACTTTCAAATTTAACAAACAATATGACAGAAAACTTTTGTTCTACCAGACTGACTATCTTCTCATCTATAAGAGTAGCCTATATTCTTGTAATTAATGTGGGGCACGGAAGCCAATTGGTTAAAGAGTTTGGCCTGTAACATGGACAGCACAGGTTTGAGTCTCCCTTGAGACGATTGCTGTGTAGGAACTTTGAGTAAGTCCTTGACTTACTCAAAGTCAAGTGCTCAGCACCATCAACTGATACTTAGTCATTACAAAGATAAATCTGAAGTAATAAAACTAATTATACCATTGACGTTAAATTAAACAAACTAATACAATGTAAACATTACATTTCAGGTTGATATGCAAACAAGACGAAGCCAGAAGAAGAAGAAGAGTTTGCTGAGAGGTGCTAATGCAACAGAACTCTTTTAACATACATCTTTCTGTGAATCGAATTTGGACTCAACTATGGGGTTACAATTGAGTATGCACATACTAGGCTATAATGCACCTGTAAGAAGAGAAGAAGAAGAGCAGTCCCTTATGCTAGCCCTGAGGCAGCCATAGGTATGAAGTTTAAGCAACTTAATTTTCTTAGCCTCATCACATGAGAGCCTGTGGCCAGTCTTCTTCCTCACCATCTCATCTTCCCACTGACAGTGTACAGCCAGTGCACTCATTATAACTGAGTTGGCTAGTTGGCGAAGTGAGTCAGAAATCTTGAACCAATATGGATGCACTTGTATATTACTCATAAAATCATCGTAAGTTCAAAGTAAATGATTTTCATTCACGCAGGAACTAAAATGAACTGAACAAGTATCAAGTTAATGTTGTAGTCAATTTCTACCAGATGATCATAGCAAAATACTGATAACCCTCTCTTCTACAGAGCGACTATCACAATGCACAAGTTATTGACTTATGGTAGTGCATGGATAGATAGTTTGACAGTTTCTGTTGCACAAGCATATGTTACTGATTATAAATTTAGGGAATGACATCACAAATACACTCTGCGTATCAGGTACATGTACATAAGGTAGTGGGGTAGAGATCTGACTACCCACCCACCCACCCACCCACCCACCCACCCACCCACCCACCCACCCACCCACCCACCCACCCACCCACCCACCCACCCACCATCCACCAGCCCATCCACCTATTCCAAAACAACCAAAGTGACTAACTCTACATCTTTGTCATTTACAGTCTGTGAACAGAGTCAATGATTAAGGTTAAAGACTCTTCCTCCATTCACAGGATTTACAGTAAGTCATGTTTTAAGCAGCGCCACTCAAACTGTGGTCCATGTTCCAGTACAGTCGATGAGTGATTGACTATTGAGCCAAAGAATGATAAGCAGAATCACAATTTTGATCGTAGGCCTACTGAAATAAAATATTAAATTGTATACAGTGTAAAACGTAAAAAATGACAACACAACAGTGTTCATACCTAGTAAATAGTCTTAAAATGCAACAGTAACAAAAGTGTAATGGTAATAAACAGTGAAATTAGGGCCTATATGTCTGTCAGCTGATGTTGAAAAGCACCGGTCTACGGCAAGGCTGGTAAATCGATTACCGGTCCACAGCATCAGAAAGTTTGAGAAGCACTGGTTTAAACCAATTTCCTATATCAATGACTGTCTTCTTGTGCTTCTTTTTCAATAATTTCATAATAATTTTTTAATTCAATTTGAAAATGAAAATTTGCACATTTTCTCAACATTCAAGCCCCACATTTTAGGCTCATATAAATGAATAATTCTCATTAAGAATAATAACTTCATTAATAAATATAACTTTGCTGGCCATCATCTGAGACAGACTAAAAAATAAATCAAATGAAACACAGACTAAGAGCAACATCGCGACATGTGTCACGTCGTTCAGCCAATCCAACATTTATGGCATTCTATTGTTTCAATTAATTTGCTGCTTATTTCAATAATTTGCAATAAAACTGAAAATAAAATATTCTTATCACATGAGTAACACAAATAATCAACTCAATTTAGCCAAACCAATAACTGCTCATAACTTCATAAGCCACCAATTGAACTCAGTCGAACTAAAACTATTGATAAAGTATTTTCCCAATAAAAGTCTCACCACAAACAGCTAACAATTAGAAACCAATCCAACAAATGACTGTTTACAATGTAACCAACCAAGCGAGACCATTACAGCCATTCTGAAATTCGGAATAAGGAATTGAAATGGACCAATAACTGTTCAACTGAGACTGGCCAGTGAGAGCACCTAATCAGCAATCCCTTTGGCAAGCCTACCAAAGGAAATTCCTTGAAACACTGACGCTGATTACATAGGCTCCACTGGAAATGCGTTGTAATTAAACAATTAAAATTTAAATAACTAAACAACATATTAGCCTTTCAGAGGCTCTCAAAGAACATTGTTGATTTGACGTTGCTGATCATAGCATCATATAAATAGTCACCTAAGACAAGTTACAGACGAGTGACATATTGACCGACAGCATCAGTGCTGCTCTTACAAAACTCATTTTCCAGACAAAATACAATAATAAGCTACAGTCTCAACATCTGAGTTGTCTTGAATTGCATCGTTTTGCAAAATGCACCAAAAGCTTTGTTTCTTTTCAGTCGTGTGACGAGATCGAGCACAAGCCCAACAGCAAATCAGCACTGAAAGTCAGTTTCACCGAGCCAGAAATCCAAAATTTCTTGATCCTAGATCACAGGATCACATCAGTCATAGATCATTGTCATCAGACTCGAGAAATGATTGTTTGCAGGAGCCTGTGGTGCTTCAGCCGCTCTGACCACCGTCCTCAGTCATCTTGTCAGGGGCAGACGGTTAAACACGCCACCGATTGGTGCAGAAGTTGACGTTGTATATTCACTTTGTGCCTTGAAGGACAATCATCAACTAGGAGAAGAGAGACAATAGATCATCGTTGTTGTTGCCATTGTTGTTTTCACCATTGCACGTGTTGTCCATTGGTCCAAGATAAGACAGCAACTCTGTCGGATCTCCGATGTTGTCAGGTAACAACTGTGGAAGAAACAAATCAAACCATCATCATAAGCAGGGACGTCATTTCAGCTTTTTGCAGGGGAGGGCAGGGACGTCATTTGAGTATTTTTCCGGGGGGAACTTGGCCAGCTCGTTAAGTTTTGTATTTAGTCTACATGTGCAAAACTGTAAGCCAATGCTACATGATGTGTGCTGTAGTGTGCATATTGTCACTTAATATAATTAGGTTTGATGAATTTATTTATAGTTGTAAAAATTGTGAAAAAGGCTATGCAAACCCTAGTTCTGTCAATAGTATATAATAATTTGAGTATCTTTTTTCTTTTTTTACCCCTTTCTACTCCCTCCTTTTTTTGTTCCATCCTTTTTCCTCTTTTTCAAAAATCAAGGGGCAAATGCCTCCTAGCCTCCCTCAAATGACGTCCCTGATCATAAGTATCATCTGGTGCTTTCTAAGCACCATGAACAAATATTTATGTACCAATAAGGCGGCATTAATAGTCAGGGTTCCAGATGCATACATACAAACATGTCATATGCAAAGATGTATGCATGCACCACTATTTGTTCTTCTCAAATATTAACACCATCTAGGCCAGTCGTTCTCCAAGTTTTTGCCTGGGGACTAATACAACAGGGTCAAACTTACAGTGGACCACCTAAGTCCTACAGCAAAAATGATTTTTATCATAATTAAACATAGACGACCAACATAAAAATGTTTCCACTAATGACTAGTGACGCCATAAAAATCATATGACAGATATAAAATCAGAAAAAAAGTAAAAATGCGATTTATCCAACAGCCACAACACCAGTGTTGGGTGTTTGTTAAATACTAGTGATGGGCATTTAGCGTGTTATTAGCATGATTCAAGTGTTAAACATTCAATGTGAGTTACAAATTTTAACACAGTTAACATTTTTAATATGATGACAATTTTTAGCGTCACTAAATTTTTAACATAATTAAAATTTGCAAGACAGTAACCAAATTTTATGCTAAAGCAGCTGTAATATGCGTTATAACAATTGTATAATACAAGCACATTTCTAAGCTTCATGTATCGCAGAACTGTTGTTAAACGAATTGAATCTCGTTGCAATAAGTTCAATTTTAGATAGTTCTACTGTCCTTAAATAGTGTGAAGTGTTGATTTAAGTATTTAATTTTGCATGGATTTAAATGAGAATGGATGCCAAAATGTAGATAATTAAGTGAAACAATAGAATGCCATAAACGTTGAATTGGTTGAACGTGACACTTGTCATGATGTTGCTGTTAGCTTGTGTTTCAATTTAAATAGTCACCTGACTATTTATGCCAACACTGCACAACACAGTGTTGTCATGTTGTATGAAGGGATGGGCGTTGCAGGAATATTTGGCAACCTGACACCACTGACCATCTGGCTCACACTTTGAGAACCGCTGATCTTGGCAGAGACCAGGAGAACCTCTGGGAAGTTCTTAGAAGGTGTAGCAGATAAGTGTTTACAAAAACATACTGATGGACACATAGGGATGATGCTCAGGCCTTTGTACATGGTCCATCAACTGACCAACTCTCTCTTGTCCACGCTGTTGACTGCCTTGTCTCTGGACCTACACTACTGGATGTAGACTAACCATCTCTGCCTAAACACTGCTAACACTCAATTGATTTGATTTGGAACTGGGCAGCAGCTTGCTACACACGACTTTCTATTACAGTCTGAGAAATTCCCTGCCTGTAAGTTACACAAAGGCCTCAACCATCTGTTATTTGGGTATAACACACTTGACTCCCCCTCACGTTCACAGAGCATACCTCGAGCCCGACCCACTCCTGCTTCTTTCAACTGAGGCATCTCAGGACCATCAGGCATTCCGTCTCACCATCTGTCTTTACCATCATAGTCCATGTCTGCTCATGCTTGGACTACTGCAACTCGCTTCTCGTGGGTCTCCCTAAACAACGTCTCTCCCCCTTCAATCAGTCTTAAATGCATCAGCTAGGCTCATACCCCGACTGCCTGCTTTGCACACATCTCTACTTACATGACTAAAGTCTTGCACTGGCTCCCCATTTCTGAGCATATCCGGTATAAAATCCTCTCTCTCTGGTCTCTAAATCACAACTGGGTGCTGCCCTGAAATATCTCTCTGACTATTTGTGTAAGCCGCAATCTGCATCCTCGTCTTTCTCGATGCGCTCTGCAAATCGACTTGACCTCTTTGTTCCTAGGACCAGGACTGCCTAGGCCCAACACTGGGCGTGTGTAGTTGTGGGTCTCTCGATCTGGATTGATCTTCCCCCTCCACTTAGGGTCAAACTAATGTCTGGCTTCTCCTCATTGGTCTCTCGTTCCTTAAAAGCATTTATGTTTTCCTGGCGCTTCCATGCCAAGAGCGCCTCTGAATAGTTGCCTCTGAATAGTTATTCTCTGAGAGGCACTTTATAAATTCTTAGATACGATATGATACGATACTGGCATACATGTATCAGTACAAAATACAAAAAACAAATATGTACCAGTAAATATTGGCACACATGTATACAATTATACAAAATAGCACATACTAGTATGCATGAATACAACTGCACATCAAACAGTATAAATATGCCGACTGATTATGCCAACTGCACAGTATCAACAACTATAAGCATGGCCATTATGTCGGTGACAACATACTTACATCAAGTACCTCCTGACTTTGGCTGTCACTGTCCATCATTGAGGCTGGGTCGAAGGTTAGCCCCAGAGAAATATCGGGCTCTGCTGCCTTTGCGCCACTGGATTGAGTGAAACAGTCATTGCTAGATGGTGCTTGTGATCCTTTGCTGTCATGTGTCCCATTTGCCCCAGTGAGGGTTGGGTCATAAGAGGAGGAGGAGGAGGAGGAGGAGTTATGCGTAGGAGGCCCAACACTCCCTCCACATGATGCAGATGCATTTGAAGGGGTAAGTGGATTCCCAACAGACGTTGATGACGGGGTGCCTGGAGTGGCATGCCGTAGCTTCATGCTGCCCTGCTGCCCATCCAAGGGCGTTCCAGGTGGTCCAAGGTGGCTCTCTGAATAGCTCCCATGGACATCCAAAGGAGTGTGTGGGTGCCCAGACTGGCCATTAATTGGGGTTCGTGGCATTGAGCCTTGGCCATCCAGTGGGGTGGGCGGATGCATCAGCGGGGTGTCCAGGCGTGGGGCATATTGATGGACAGCTGTAGAGGCCTTCTCGATGTCTCCCCCTGCCACCCCTCCTCCTCCTCCTCCTCCTCCTCCTCCTCCTCCTCCACTAGATGGGCACAGAAGGCTGTCACCCATCTGCGACAGAGAACTCAGGAAGTCTGGACTGCTGCTTGGAGGGAAACAAGGGTTTGCACCAAGGTGTCCATCGCTGTACTGACTGCCATTTGGACTGTTGTAGAAATTTTGACCTACATGAACACAACATCAGTACACAATGTTTAAAAAATGAACCAGACTTCTGTTTTAGTCACACCTTATTTTCTTCTCAGACCAATTCTCGGACCAGATAAGCTAGTACTGAAAACTGTTGTATTTGTAAGTTTGTGAAAATTAAATTGCAAGCAAAACCAGTCAGGTAAGCTAGGAATATGCAGCCTATCTGTTTGTTTTTGTCAGCTTCCTCTAAACCAACAACTCTGACTGAGATTCATAGTCACATTCTCTCATCTTCTGATAAACAATGTTCCTTAGACCTCTGCCCTTTCAAGAGATTACTTCCATGTATTGGGCCCAATTATCACATCGAACATCAACACCTCTTTCGCTGAAGATGACTACTCTGCCAATTTCACTCGTGTCACAGTTTAAAAGCATACCATACTATAACATTTGCTACAGCTGAAGTGTATCTTCCACTCAAATTTCAACTGATCGCTGAATATCAATTCTGCTAACCTTGGGGTGAAATGGGATAGAGCAAAGGTTGGCTAGAGTTGCTGGTGGAAAAGCTGGAATCCTGCCAGGTATTCATTGTTGGAAGCTTCATGCTGGAAGGTGAAATGGCCTTTTTCCACCTCTGAATGCAGAGATCTTGAAACAAATTAAAACCTTAATTGAGGTGCCTTTAATTCACTTATCAATGTTAATTATTAATTCAGATATATATATATATATATATATATATAATGCTAATTTAATATACTAATTCACCCAGTAAGTGAAGGCAACTGAAACAAAGATAAAGTTTTCAATTGTGAAAATTCTCAAAAAATCGAAAAGTACTGAACTTAGTATGAAGCACCTTATATCCAATGACAGCTCTTAAAACTGGCCCCAGCAGGAAAAAGGAAACTGATGTAAGTTTGAAGATATTAAGACTGTAACAGGAGATCTTGGAAGAAGATGAAGACCAGGTGAGCAGCTGCATGCAGTAAAGACTGTCTGTAAGGAATCATAAAGGTGATGAGGAAGAGAAGATAGCATTAAACTGCAATAGCCAAGGCATGGTAAGACAGGTGAATGGACAAAAGCATGAACAGCATCACAAGTTAGACATAGATGAATACACTGAAGATAAAAATAACTAGAGCAAGTCTTGCATTTACAGCTGTCCATATCAAGTTGGGCTTTTGACGAACTCATTCTGCATTTGCCTACAACTCCTTGGTTACCACTCTGTGGGAAACGATGGACAAACTGTTAAAACGTTAATTGAAGAGAATACTAGTTTTTCCCCTAGTCGACCTCAGTAATGTTGTAATGTTAGCAATATTTGTGACATGAGATTTCAATGTCAACCTGGAATCATGAGTCACACATCTAGGTCATGAAGTTCAGACACAGTTAGATTCTATCTATCTTCAATGAAAACAGGAGTGCTAAGCAGAAGGGATCAGGGAAAATCACGCCAGAGAACTTTAGTTTATGCATGTCAAGTATAGTCAGTTTTGACATTCAATTGTATACTGTGGTAATACACTGAGACAAACATATCTGACGACAGTTCAGCAGCTGAGTGAACCAGACAAGATCTGAATATATTTGGAGGTCACATGCAAATGCATGACTCAGCTCATTAATAATTATTTCTAAGACAAAACGTTTCCTCGTTGCTAATCTAAATACATGATCAACTCGAGACAGAGAAAATGGATCAGCATTTAATTAAAGCCAAAGAAGCTAATGAGCAATCCAAATAGCAGAACAACTTCAATAGTGAATGTATCAACTTTCCACTGGCTGGGCACATATTGTATACAATGGCGAGACTGAGAGTCAACTAGAGAAAGAACTAGTTCTTCAACCACTGCTTAACAGCTTGTTGTTCATCATTTCAAACACAGTGGTAGACAAGGAGTTCGAGGCAGAAGGAGATATGAGTTCATCAAAAACCCGACTTGATTTGGCAGCTTTAAACACAAGACATGCTTTACTTTAGAATAAAACTCTTTGTTATTTAATCCAGATGCCAGAACAGTGGAAGAGTTTGTAAAGGCTTTACAGTTCTTGTTGTGCTAATAAGTACCAGAGCCACAGAATTCTGAAGCTGACTCCTGTGAAAATCGTAGATACTCTGGCACTAGCAGTCTCTGACCTTTGTCTTCTTCCTTCATTGTTTTGACAGGCACTGGCTTCCAACTAGCAGTAGTATCCACAGTCACTTCTTCAAATTGAGTCCCAGCTAATGTCTGCAGAATTCCCCAGATGTACTGGTCAATTTCTAAGCCTTCAAGCAAAGCTGGTTTGCTGTGAAAACAGAAAGAAGCTCGTCTCTCAATAAATCGAAACTGGGCATATGAAAAGAAAATTGTAATCATCCTCTTAAGTTACAGAAAAACAAAAAATGGGGTAAAACATTCCATCAAGTTCTTTCTCATTAGTTCCCATAGCACTCTGGATTCCCCTATTATTTTGTATCACCTTAATTACAACTCTGAAAGTAACTACAGACTTAAACAGTTATTAATAACTAATTAATTTATGAAAACATTTAAATCAATTTAGAAAATTATTAAAGCTAGTAGCAAAATACATTAATGTCTGGCCTAAGTAAAACAGATTAAAAGTGGAAATCTGGCTGGTACCAATGTTTGAAATCTTCATCTGCATGTTTAAAGCCACTTCCACTTAAGCACCTCTTTAGCAACTCACAAAAGAGTTTCATGCTAGAAAAGTGCTCAACACAAATTAATTTTAAGAAAACATATGGTGGTTTTATGTTAACATACTTGCAGATTGGACATCTCCAAGTACCTCTATCACAGTTGAGACGTAAATAGGATTCTAGGTCAAAGCACTGAAAACACAACATACAGGTCAACCTAATTAAATATTTGTTCACACCAACGGATGAACTAGTACAAGCTATTCAGAAGCGCTCCCAGTGCGAGAAACCCTGAGAGAAAAAGCAAGTTTTAAGAAACTTAAAAGAGGAAGAGACGTAACATGAGAGAATAGAAGAACGAACGATCAGAGGAAGCTCATTTCAAAGAGCAGGGCCAATGGAAGCAAAAGACCAAGATTGAGCCAGTGAAGTCCTGACTTGGGGAACGAGGAGGTCCAAACAGTCAGAGGAACGAAGAGGACGAAGAGAAGCAGCAGAGTGAGGGCGATGAATTAAGTCACATAAATATTTTGGAGCAAAACCAAGTTGAGCCTAAGAGATAAGGATGAGGACCTTGAATTGGATGCGGGCAGAAAGCGTATATATGAATATATATACCTGTATTCATGCATGCATGTATGCATGTATGCAAACTTTCAATTAGTAACTAAAATGTCTCAAAAGCACTGGTAATATTCTTTTCGATCTCATTGTATTGCAACTGGTCTGAAATGCTCATCCAAGACCTCGCAGATGAGCAAGACACATTTCGTTTTCTATTATGGCATAAAGCTAGCAAATTTTGACATAGGCATCCTATGCTCCAGAACTCACCTAGAAAACAAGCTCAAATTGAACAGCTACAGAGGCCTTCAACAAAAGACTGGATAGTACTTCAGTAAGCTCAGTAGCTCAGTAGCATCATCGAACTCTGCTACACAGATCATGTCACTGGGCATGAACCGCAAAAATAATAGTTGTTGCTGTCATCTGGAAATACAGACTGCACTTCTTCAGTCGTGTTGCAAAACCTCTGGTGTATATGGAGCACAAGTGAGCCATATGAGCTTCAAAGAATCTATCATCCTGGAATAAGTAAGTAAGTAAGTAAGTATATTCTTTAATGAACCGCCTGCAAACGCACTGCGGCTAACAGACATGTTATGCACAAAAGAAGCGCATGAAACAAAGGAAATACAATAAAAGAAAAATGCAATTGGAAATATAATAATGAAAATCTAGATCAAAAGCCAAGTGAATAGCAGAGAATGTCGTGGATTAATGCAGTTGAATCGTAATCATAAACTCCATATTTCTGAATGCCACTTGAAAGCTAAGCAAACGGCACCAGCTTATTCATGAGCACTGAACATATATGGAAGAGGAATTAAGGCTGGAAAACATAACGTTTCATCCAAGATATGGTTACCAGAAAGACAGAGGAGAAGGCGAGTGAGAGAAGTGAGAGAGAAACAAAAAGAGACAAAGACAAACCAAGAAAGAGAGACAGAAACAGAGAGATGTGATGATTATTTCATTCTTGGATGGCATGGTTACCGAAGTCAATTAGTCTTCTTTGCTTTGTAAGTCAGACATTGAGCTGTTACTGAATTCAGATCTGCTTGAGCTGTGAGCATTGTGCGCTTTGACATTTCTGTGTCACTTAAGTTAAGATGAAGTGGACCCATAAGTGGACCTAAGCCAAATGAAATGTGTGCACAGCCTGGATTACAGCTCTTCATATCCAGGCATACAATGTCTCACACAGGCAACCATCATTATCATCTATGGTACACATATATGCAGAGAAGGAACAAGTAACTAGTAATGTTATTCAGAAGTTGAGTCAATGACTGGACTAGAAATGGCCTGGCTGCTGTTTCCGATCAACGTCTATTTACTCACCTGTATGTGTTTGCAGTCATGACCTCTGACAGGTAGAGCAATATACTGGTACGTGATTGGACATTTCAGTGACACTTTGATTGCTGTCTGTTCAACGCCTTCCTCTCTCAACGTCTGACTGCTGTGTGTCACTGGCTGAGCCATAAAACTACGCTTAACTAAACACACACCACAAACACTGTTAACAAATCACAATCATCATCTGTTTCCTCTCTCAGTCTAGTCATCATCAACATTGTCATCATCATCATCATCATCATCATCATCATCAGAGCTGTCATCATTGTCATACACATCATCACTGTTATTGTGTCATACCATCATCATCATTGTAATCAAATTTATCATCAGTACATTCACTGCAATCATAATCATCATCAGTATCATCATCATCAACATCATCATCATTGATATTAATATAAAATTTTACATCAAAAGCGACAAAATTAACATCAACACATTCATCATCAGCCACATATAATCAATTACATAAAAAGTTGAGATCATCATTATGGCAATGGCAACATCACAACCTCTGTCTGGGGTATGGTTGCTAATTGCTTAAGACACTCTGCATCAATCAAGTAAACACTGGATGATCATGTATAATCATGTGCAGCCAACAGCTTCTTGTTAATGTTGAAAGACTGACTTAATCAGGAGAGATCGTGTAGCTGTTGAATTTCTGTTGCTATGCCTATGATAACAGGTCAAACATCCTTCATCGCACTTCCTCATGCCTTCAGATCATCTGTCATAACACACCCTCGCATCCAACTACGATTACAATTATGAGTTCACCTTTACTTACCTTACCTAGTCCTCCCATCTGTTGGTGCCATGCACCACCTCCACAACCACAACCACCACCACTACCACCACAACCACCACCACTACCACCACAACCACCACCAGCACCACCATGAAAATGAACAATATAGAGTGTAAATATAATAAATGCCGTAGCAGGACCTACTTTTTGTGATGCAGTGTTCAGCAGGAAGAAGTCGCTTGCGGAGTAGACCTTGGAGAACGGACTTAACACTCGGCCGATGGACTAATTGCAGAACAAAGAGATGTGACTGAAACACATCCAATAATCAAATCATAAGATTATGGACTTCATCATTGACTTTTGAGAAATACTAACTTGTTCTAGTTCTTGCATGTGTGGTTATATGATCTTTGATTGCTCGAGGTTCTCTAACTTCAAGACGGGTCAACAACTGTATTTACTCATTTGAAAGCAGACTTTATTTAAGCAGTAAGACTTCAGTGGCAATAATATTTTGTATGGTTGGAGGATTCTCCTTGACATTCTCCATGGCATAGATATTAAATACCCAAAAGTTATCTAATGCTCTAATTACACCTGAATTTAATTAAATTGAAATATTTTAGTCTAGAAAAACAGGTAAGGTCATAACAGGTAAGGCCATAATAGGTAAGGTCATAACAGGTAAGGTCATAGAAGCTAACAAGTATCTGCACTGTTACTGGGAGCAAGGTGCAGAGTTTAAGGTTGAGCCATGACACTCCAGCTCCAAAATGATCTGCCTATTCTATAAGATATAAAACTCAACAGAGTTGAATACCTTGGTGTAGGGTGAAAGGTCAAAACATTCTCAGTGGGTGATATCACTAACAAATGAGTTGTACTGTTTATACAGAGTATCAGCAACAAAGCAAGAGAGCAGAGCGAGTGGTACGTACACAGCAACATGCTGTGACTGTGATCTGGATCGTATTGCGTCCTGGTTGGCAGACGTCCTTCAGGTATAGCGGTCGGTGGATTGACTTATTGTCACCTCTTTCGATCGTCAGAGGTGTGGCATTGACGCTGACTGTAACAGAAGCTGGCCAGTTGGTGTTCATCTGGTGGTCCTCATGGTGGAAACACTTCAACTGGAGCTCAAGGTCAGGCCTTCAAAAAATTCAGGTTGCACATATGTACCATTAATGGCTTCTCTGCTACATCTTAAAAATACTTAACCAAACGTCATGTGGAAAGACATAGGACACTTCTTTAGACTCCAAACTCAACCAAATCAGCTGTTTTTCTCTTGGATATTCCTAAGTTCACTTAGTGAACTACGCTTAACTAAACACACACCACAAACACTCTTAACAAATCACAATCATCATCCTGTTGCATTACTTCTGATAATGAAGCTAAGTCAGAAGCAGAATAGTGGCCTAATTCTAAGAAGAGGCTGAGGATGAAGTAAAAGTGCTGGAGAGGAGCGAATTATAGGATGCCATTGAGTTAAACTGCAGCAGTCAATCTTAAATCCTGGAAAATAGAAAAGAGTGGAGAATATAAGATCACCACTTGTTGCTCAACATTCGAGTCAACAGCTTATCAGAGATTGTACGTAAATCAGATGAAATAATTTCCACCAACATGATGCATATTGGGAAAATGAACACACCTCCACATGAGTGTCTGATAGACGGAGTCTCGTAAGTGGAAAACATGGTTGCTGACAGCAAGGTTGTGTTCCAATCGGAAAGACGGAAGCACGACTCCATCTCGAACTGGAAATGTCAGACGAAGGTCCTCCGAGTTGGCTTTCATCACCATCATTGGCTTATTTGGCAAAGGATCAACGGAGGGTGAAACATATGGTGGTGCCGAAGTCATTGTCGCGGGTGTCATTGGTGGTGTCAAGTTGTCAAATATTGGTGATGTCATGTTACTCATCTGAATCAATAGAAATCAGATCCAACAAGTGGCAATCAGCTGAAATAATTACAATAAATTATTTGATGAGTAAATTAGGCGAAATGAGAAAGTGAATAAGCAAACATTTACACATATATTTTTGAATATTTGGTTGATAAAAATAAGAAAAAGTGAAGAGAAAAAATTCAGTTAATAAGGCTCTTGTAAGACAAAGAAAGGGAAGCAAACATATTATGTAGAAATATTCTGTGCACTGAGTAAACAGATGCAGGTAGTAGTAAAATTAGTAAACGTAGTAAAGTAGTAAAGACAGATGTACTGGCAGATATACGGAATTTGAAGGTAGGAGACAGATGAAGACCCACCGGATAGTTTTGCATGTTGTTGAACTGTGAATTGTAGCTGAGGGAAGTGGGACGACACTGACCGGCTGCATTGGCTCCCATCCCTGGCTGCATGAACCTAGACTGACCACCACAGTAAGATGCGTTAGGTTGGCCTGAGGTGGAGCCATAGTTGGCCATAGGCATCGGCTGCTGAGAATGGACAAAGCCTGGCTTATTCCAGCCATACTGTGAAGCCATTCCGTAGGACTGTATTCCAAAGACGCTCTGCAGAAGAAGTAAACAACAGACAACTGGGGATACAATGCAGTCAGTGCAACATATCATATAAAAATAAAGCACACGATGTCTCACAATCCACTTCAGGACTTTTTCAATGGATACACATTGAAGATAGCAAACTGATCATAGAAAATGATCAAAGAGCCAATGCTGACAGGTGTCTTTGGTTACAGCAACAACTCCTAGACTCAGTGTCTGAAACCAGTTGGCCACTCCTGTCTTTTACAATCTGATCTACCCATGGATGGTGAATGCATCAACGATGTTCTCAATTTAAAACATTATTTGCTAGAGGATGCCAACAGCTTCCAACTCAGGACCTCTGGTAAACTGTGCTAGCCAAGAGATCACCCTCATACTCAACTGCATTACAATAATTATGAACCATAATGCCAGAAGTAATATTCATATAAATAAAAAAGTAATATCAAGTTGTAAAGTAATAGAGACAATCATGGAACAGAAATTGTAATTGTACCTCAGAGACAACTCCTTGAGGGCCATTTGGATAGGGGCCTCGTTTTGATTGCATGTACTGTTGAGGGTTGGGGTAGGGTGCTGGGCGCCGTTGTGGCCCATAAGCACCCGACTGCATCACCATCGGTCCGGCTTTCATCGGCACCTGACCTCCGCACTGCATTGGGCCACAGTGCAGGGGAGGAGGGACGACCCCAGTCTCGACTGGACTCAGGGACTGTCCTCCTGGACCCATAGATGGACCGTGCATGCTGTGAGGCCCAGGGTGGAGTGACCCATAACAGTTTGACGGATTGGAATTGTACGATCGTCCATACTGCTGTGGGCAGGCAACGCTCATCTGCAGACAACGTAAACAACACAACACAATCAGCTCATCTACTAACTGAAAGAATGGACAATGTCCAAGAAACAATGTAACTCTGCACAATTAAATTGAAAACTGTTTGCTTTAATTGAGGCTGGCATTGCTTCATAGTAGATATAAACTGGCAAGTGGAAACTTGTTACAACACTGTCTTAGAGAGCTGTGTTATAAACAATTGGGCCGAATTATAATGAGTTTATTTTCTGCAGCTGAGCTACTTCTGTGATCCATGTCCATGAACATTTTATATTAGAATTTGTGTTGTAGGTAAGCGTATTAAAATGAGCCTACTGTCTGTAGTTGGGCGTTATGTAAATTCAGCCTTTTCTCTCTCAGACAAGTCTTAGAAGAATTCCTTGTCACAACATAACAGGCGGTAAAGTAATGCTTGACATAATGTATCTCTTCAGGATGGAAATGCATTGGTTGAATCTGGGAGGACATTTCTGGATGAAGAATAGTGAAGGTTGCATTTAAT
Organism: Allolobophora icterica; assembly: GCA_963556255.1. NCBI lineage: Eukaryota > Metazoa > Annelida > Clitellata > Crassiclitellata > Lumbricidae > Allolobophora > Allolobophora icterica. The sequence continues at coordinate 39,523,070 of OY744609.1, read as the reverse complement.
TTATGGTATCCCATCCGAGTACTAACCGGGGTTGATACTGCTCGACTTCACTATACTCCAACATTGTATCTGCAGGACTCCAATTAAAGAGCCCTGGTGATGATGAAAGGCACATAGATGGCTAACCTGGGGTGCATACTGGTTTGGGGGTACACTGGGTTTTGGTTGGTTGCCCTCTTCCATGCAGATGACACCAGCTGAAGCGGTGGCTGTCACAGCAGCTGAAGCTGTGCCAGAAGCCAAGGCAGCAGCTCCTGACAAGGTATCTGGTGATGCAGAACCACCTTGGGTGCAGTTCATCCGTGACCCCACTGATCCAGAGCTGAAACCACTGCAAAAATAAACATGAAGGACCTTTAAAAGGGACTAAACAGCTTCTTCAGTCAGATGAAACCTGATCACACAAATAATTTATAATTTCATTCCTACTGGAATAATTAAATCTCATAATGAGAACAGTGATGGCTGCACATTCTTCCTACTGCTGGACAGTTTCATAACTGACCATGTGTCATTCGATGGTCACTTCCAAATGAAACTGTACGATATCCTGTTTGGGAAATCCAGTATCCAATGATATCATCCTTTCAGGGTCTCCCTATTGAATCCCATTTAGCTTGTCTATGTACTTGACTAGCATATAATCTATATTTGATGCTTTCTCTGGAACTGTCAAATGTGCTTAATGAGGTGGAATAAAAGGAAACGATGATGATGATATAATGATACATAATGATATATTAATCTCCTCTGCCGCAGCTGTTACTACCAGCTGTGACAGCTCAGGGTCATATCTTGCTCCCTCTCTCCTAGTTCAGCATCTACACTTCTCCATGCTTTTGTGGTCTCCCGCCTCGATTATTGTAGCACCATATATGATGGGCTCCCGACCTGCCAATTGAGATGCCTCAGTCGGGTCCTGCATGCAGTGCACGGCTGTCTGGCTGGTGGATCACATCCCTAAGTTTGGCAGGGTCTTGGAGTACATGCAGGAGGTGCTCCACTGGCTCCCCTACCTGCTGCGCATTGCTTATTGGGTCTCTGCTTTGGTTCGGCGGTCCCTTGAGGGCTTGGCTCCCCCTTACCTCCGGGAACTTTGCTGCTCCACTGTGGCTGTTCAGCATTGTGGCTCACTTCGCTCTGCAGCACAGGATGAGCTCCTTGTCCCCCCTGCACGGACTGCCATCCAGCAACACCATGCCTTCTCTGTCTCTGGCCCAGTGACCTGGAATCGGCTCCCAGTAGCGCTGCACCTGACCCCGATTGATTGCTCTTCTCCGTTTCACTTTTGTCTTAAAACTGTCTTGTTTAACCGGGGTTGGACTGGGTGCGCTCCTGAGTAGATAACCTTGAAGGGTGCTATATAAAACCTCTGTAATAATAATATCCAAGAGTTAACAGATACAAAACACAGAAATTGGCAGCACATTCTATAATCCCAGATAAACCATAAAGAAAACACGATGACAGCCTAGATCAGCGGTTCTCAACCTTTTTAGGGCTGCGACCCCTTGATAATATTTTTCAAAGGTGTGGCGACCCCCAACAATATAATTGATTGGGTTACTCCCCTTCGATGCATTTTTGCTACCATTATAGAGTAGTAGTAATAATTACATAAATATTAAATATAAAGAAACTATGCTGAGAACTTTTTCACAAATTTCTGAAGGTTCCAGCCGACCTCTGGTAAATCGTAAGGCGACCCCCGTGGGGGTCGCGACCCACAGGTTGAGAACCGCTGGCCTAGATGATCTGACATACAGGTTTGAAATACAGCAAAAGAGTCCAGACATTCAGGAATGTAGAATACTAGCAAATCTGATGAATGAAGAGAAGCTTATGAAAATCTGTCCATGCAACAGTTAAGTGTGTGAATGTGCTACAATGTCCTGTCGACTGAAACCCAGTGCAATAGCTCAACTAATATTACGAAATACTGATGCATATCCTATGCAGGTATGTGTCTAAGCACTAGCACCTGTTAAGAACCTCTCGAAGGCTCTATATATATAAATATAGAGTGGCCGCATTCTCCAGATACTTTTTCTTCATTTGAAATGCAAACACCACAATGTCCTACTATTGTGTAAGCCCCATATATGATGGGCTCCCAACCTGCCAATTGAGACACAGAAGATAACAAAGGTAGCAGTTAAACAAAATTTAAAGAAATCCACCAAACCATATCTTTAATGTAGTACTCACTTTTGCTGATTGTAGACTGTGCCAGGTGTTTGGCGGTTGTAGGACATAGAGGAACTGCTGTAGGGAGGCTTTTGCATCGGAGGACTGGCCGCATTGAATCCGGATTGGACAGACGAGTTATACATGGCCTTGTTGGTGTAGGTCCCTGGCAGTCGGGAGTTTGAATAGGGACTCGTCTGGGAGGTCGGGGTCATGCCCCCCCAGACAGTCGTCACTACAGACAACGACTTCTGAGGCTGAGGAACTGATGACCACTGTTGCAACATCTCTGGGCTGCTGCTGCAAAATCACAAGACAACAGTCACGTTAGGAAAGAGGTTGAGATTACAAGTCAAAGGCAAAGTACCAGTAAGAGCAATTTTATTAGTATTATTATATGTACCTAAATTAGAATAAGTCCTTAGTCTAACTGTGACTGTAGGAACACTTGGCTGAAATTTAGACATGACAACAGTAAAGCCACAGGTCAACTTTTGCTACATGACATGATGTGATGAACAGTGATGCGGCTGTCAATCGGAAGCACACCATGCCAACTCAGTTCACCTGCATCCAGACAGTAATGCTACTTTACAATCCTCAACAAATCCAGTCCCAGGATTTGGATGTAGCTAACATAAAACAGTTTAACTGCAAACTCTGCACCTCACGAAAATGAAGTCAAAAGAAGCAACTTAAGGTACTGACATAGACATCATCTTCATCATCATATGGCACAGGTCTGTATTTCTCGTCAAGTAATTGCTGAATTCATGTATTGTTATGACTGTCACCAGTGTATATGGTGGTTATTTCTTACATGTCTCTCAACACCCATTCTACCAGATCTCAGGGTAACTTATGTTGCACATTTGGATGAACAAACACCAGGTATTTTAATATTTAATGCATTGATCCATCAATATAAAATGCACTGCCTCGGAACATTTTAAATTTGCCTAACTCGCATTTATGCAATAAACAACAACAACAATAATAATAATAATAATAATAACAATAATAATAACAATAATAATAATAATAATAGTACCTGCACAGTTCTCTCAATGAAGACCAATGACTGTAATCGATTTTCTTAGTACCATTGTTGTATATTTATTGTTCTCCAGTTTTCTGTTGTAGCTTATGAATATCATGTTTTGCCTTCCATTAGTTGAGATGTTAGTTAAGTTAGTTAAGATGTTTTCTTTAAGGATTACCTGAAGTTCGATAACACTACGCGTATTGCTGGTTAACAGGTGGCCCTAATTAAGTGGGACAATGGTCCCTTCTGGGTCTATCGTTTGTACCCCAATAATTCACTCTATGATAACTATGTATATTTGTTAATCTGTTTGGATCACAAACAAAGATATCTGAATGAATGAATGGAAGAATATGTAGTAACAAAGTGTTGAAACTACACAGATCTATTTTCCATCAGTGGCAATTATTGCCATGTCTCACATTGCTGGCCTTGCTTTACCCCTTACCTTGCTTTACCTTAGCTTGCTTTACCTTACCTTGCTTTACCTTAGCTTGTTTACTAAGGCAGTCACTTGTAAAGATCTTGAGCAAGTCCTTCATGAACAATTGCTCTGTGACATCGATGTTCTTTCTGTCATAGGGTCATGTGTGAACTTCTGAACTTTAACTTTAGAAGTAGGGAACATCAAATACAGTTGTATTGTATTATTATCGAGTGCTTTGTTCTTATAAGTAGTTCTGTATGAGCAATTGAGCATACATTTAAAATAAACTTAGAAGCTCTTGAAAGGTGCTATATAAATCTTTTATGGCATTGAATTTGATTACATAAATCAAACACTAAAGCAACAATTAGCATTTAACAGTTGAAACATAGGCCTACATGCATTCACACACCCAATTAACTCACAGCCAAATACTTTGGACAACACACCCTCCTTTGGAAACACCCACCATCAAAAGACAAATACCCAAAGACATTGACCCAAAGCAAGATTTAGGTTACAAAAGGTCATAAATAATATACTAGAGAAAAGAAAAAACATTATTGGACAAATGTAAACAAGAATGATGATACAGCATTAACATTTTCACAATAACTGCATAATAATGGTCCAGGTTTGTTACTCATGGCAACTATTTGATCACCAACAGTTCGCTTAAACAAACATATGACTGTAATTAACTATTACACGTAGCAAAGTGATCACTGCAAGGTTACAAGCATTGCTGTAACGACATACAATGTTCCCATAAAAAAGTACTTTTCGTTTGGCCTATTCTGACCAAATATCATGAATACATAACTTTCAAAAGCGGAATTGTCAGAATTCTTAAGTTCAGAAACTATTAGATATTATAAACTGGATGTGATTCTACCATGAATAAGATGAAACCTGAACAGGTTTATACGTAGGCCATTTGAATGCATGGTTCACCATTCACACATGGGGTTAGAATGTGGGAACTATAAAGGGAAAAACACCAGTCTTCACGGCCAGAGTCTTTTTGCTATTCTTTACATTTTAACAAGAGCTGTGAATACAAGGAATGATATGGATGATCACAAAAAGGCTTCCTTTTTTCTGAACACAGTGTAAATATTGATGCTCATTTATGGCCACGCGTGGCGTGTATGCACAGTAGACGGTGGTGTTTGGAAATGAATAGCAAAAGACTGCATGAACTTGATGCTCTGATGACTGATTCACAATTGATTGGTAGACGCCACTGATATCCAGGTCCCTTTGTCTGTCCGTCTCTTTGCTTGTCTGTCCATCTCCTTCTTTCTGTCTCCTGCACTCTGTGTCTCTTCTTCTCTTTCTCCTCTCTTTGTCTGTCTCTGTCTCAGTCAAAGTGGAAAAGACCACAGATTGGCTAAATGCTGCAAGGCACAGCCCATGGATTTCTATAAACTAGTATCTGCAAAGGCAATCTAAATCTATATATTCCTAAAGGGCACACGCTAGCCAATGAAGTCTCACCTTTCAGGAATTCCTACTCTGACTGACCTGATCCTTCACCCTTTAATTCTTCTCAACCTAAACGACACCCACCCCCTTAGTAGCTGCTCTGCCTCCTCTCTTGATCTGGACCTCTGGAACCAGATGCAGACCTCCTTTTGATTACCCTTTGGAAACCCTCTGACTTGATGCAGCGCTCATGAATAGGTTGGTGTCTGGCACTTGGCTTTCGAGCGGTGCTTTAAAAGTTTGGAGTTTACGATTACGATGTTGGACAAACATTGTCTAACACTGGCTCAACATGTGTGCGTGCAGGCTGGGAAGTTCAATAACACAGAAGAAACAATGTTTGACTACACAAAGCACACTGAGTTTTTTGTTCAATTGCTCTGATAAAGCAGTCCACACATTGCACCAGAGCCCAGATGAATGGCAATAGAAGGAGAGAGCTTTGACAAATTCAAATCCCATTCAGACTATTCCACGTTGACTTTTGGCAGAATTCATCAGGCCAGGGTTAACCTACTGCAGGCCTCTATTCCATAAAGACACATCTAATCAATTATCTCGTCATGATATGGCACTACATGCTACTGCCTATTGTAGTAGACATTGGTTATAAATTCAGTTGAGGGTAACTTCTAAATACTACTGTAACTGAAGATCATAAGTCTATTTACACAATTAATCAGCTAAAAACCTAGGAGATAAGTAGCTGAAGAAGACAGGTTTTGAGTCTAGTAATTACTAGAAGCTGTCGCATAGCACTCTGCGCTTCCCTCTTTCACGTCATTTACCTGATTCTGTGCTTCTTTCCTTGACCAATTGGATTGTGACTTAGCTTCTCTAATGGATCAAGATTTCTGACTCTGAGTTCATTTGACGTCATGTGCATCATGATGACGGCGCAATAGAAGTCATTAGATTAGATCAGATATTGAAGTCATCATCATATGTACACATGGATGGATCCAATTGATAGATCCAACACATTAACACCTATTCAGAATTTCACTAAGGTGTCAGTTTCTGGCAGTTTTTAGTGTAACTGGCCTTAGCAGTTCTTGACATTCTCAAACCCAATATAATTTAACAATATTTACTTTCTTTGTGGCACAAATTAACAGTTAGTGAAAAGCAAGGTTTATTATTGAGCCAAAACAGGTGCACAAGGTCTGAATCGACAAATAAGCTGATGTGACAATAAAGCGTTTTACAAGTAGGACTGCAAAATATCATGACTAAACTGACCGATCGTGATTGACAGAGGGCTCCACATCTAAACTCCGGCAATTATTCAAATGTTTACATGTTCTGACTTGTGTCTACAGAAGTTAGTTCAGTCTTAGAAGGCTCTGAAGCAGCAAAATGCATGCATGCACGACGGACAGCAAATCTCTGAAAAAGACATCTGAGAAGAGTAGCTGAGGAACTGTCTTGTGAGATTAATTACTTGAGTGTCATTAACCTATACACATGGTAGTCCAGGCAATGACCCACAATGCCCCAATAGGCTATGCCTGTATAGCCCTCCTAAGACAATGCACCAAGAGGCAGTGATGGGCACCAACTACTTACCTAGTAGTTATAACTACTTCCTAACTACTTTTGAAATAAGTAGTTATAACTACTGTTTAACTACTTTATATGACAAGTAGTTATAACTAGTTTCATAACTACCAGATTAGCAGTTAACTACTTTTCAAACTACTTTTCTATAGTTATATTAGAAACGCTAAAAAAAGACGTTCAACTGCGGCGCTGTTTGGCAGCATTGAATTGGCTTTCTGGAATGGTGATGATTTTAACTTGTTGATGAATCTAAACCGTTATTACTGGCATTGCCACTAAAATGTATTAATACTACTGAATTGATAAAGCTTCAGCCATTGGCCTAATGGCCTACAGCGTATCAGATGTTAGGGCAGAAAGTCTTTGCTTACGTATAAGTAAGCAGAGAAATTATATAATACTTTATATTTTACGATATTTAGAAAATTTTATTCGAATGGATTTGTGGATCAAAGTATTTAGGTAATTAAAAAGTTTAAAAAATTCAACAAGTCTTCTGTCGTCTGCTCTAATTGGCCCATGGTTTGCCTTAACTGAGCGATAATCCGAACTTTCACAGCCCATTAGCTATCCAGTAACTACCAATGGAGATTACTGGGCAAGTGGGCATTGTCCAACGCCTTCTAGGTGCTGTCTAGAAGGCAATGCATTGTCACACAGACCAATGACCACACGCAATTCAAGAGAAGCCTAAATTGCTAATAGCAAAGTTACATAGCACTATTACTAAAAAAATATTTATGGACAACGTCCAAATTACAGAAGTTCTTGTAAGATGGAGCTAGCTAAAGTAAATACTAAACAGGAAAAAATGTAGTTAATACGAAATATAGTTGTTAACTACAAACTACTTGATAAAAAGTTAAAACTATTTTTTAAACTACTTCTTAAAAAGTAGTTATAACTACTAGACAACTACCTTTATGGTAGTTATAACTACTAGTTAGTAACTAGAGTAGTTAAAAGTGCCCATCACTGCCAAGAGGAGTGGTATTTATAGTCAACAGGAAGGGACAAAGATTCAGAACCAAGAACCATGAACACTTGGTTCTAACCTTGACCAATCCAGTGGCCACCTCTTCCACAGTTGGCCATGAAGATACTTTTTTGGAAATTTCATTCAAGGCTGCCTCAATGGAATGCGAACATGCTCCAGTTTACTATATTCATAAATACTCACGACTCCTACACACAGCAACTTAGACTGGGTCATAGTTCAAGTCAACTTGAACTAGCAATAATTTCTCAAGAGCAGTCATGAAGAGTCCTATATCTGTAATAATTGTAACATTTCTTAATGTTTGTGATACAAACATTTGGTTTTCATACAGTTGTTCAGCAATTAAAGCTCTCAATCTAGAGCAGCAGTGATGGGGAAAATACTTTTAAAAAGTATTTTGAGTACGAGTATAAATACTTGCTCACAAAAGTATTTAAAATACAAGTTTAAAATACAGTATCATACAAGTATTTTAAATACAAGTATAAAATACTTGCCTGGAAAAAGTATTTTAAATACTAAGTACGAGTACTTCAGGCCAAAGTTTATCACAAATGATCAAGTCATATAAAAATGAGACTGAAATTCTTAATATAGAATATTGAACACTAGCAAAACGTTTGTCCAGTTCTGGAGTCATATCGCACTTAGGCATTGGCCTTGATCATCAGTAGTTGCTGAAAATGCTTGTCATTTAAGCGATCATGTCTTGGCAATGAAATTAGAGATCCTTTGGAGAACAACCTATCACCAGAGGCATACAAGTCTCTAAAAGCTGGTTTCTCAACAGTGCATATTGGTCTAACTTCTTCAACAATATAGTTCATGATTAGCTCATTAACTCTATCTTGGCTGATCAACTTGACTGAGTTTGCATTGGGAAAAGCCACTTGTCGATGACTACTGGTATCAAATTTAGGACTCTTGGAACAGCTGGTCATGCTGGTAGTTGCTAATTCATCTACAGTTGTACATGGCAGCCTCTTATGTTCAGTATAATCGGTGAACTTGCTCTTGTGTGCATTCTAAAACACATTATCAGCATTATTTTCTAAAGTATAGTTTCTCAGCATACCAAATTATTAAAATGTTATTTCATTGCTTTTATTATATCTGCCAGGTTAGTCGGTGTGAAAATGAGTTGCAAAGCAACTGTAATGAAGGACTTGCTCAATGTCCATACACAGTAACCATTTCAGGCAAGGATTTAAGCCTCCAACCCGTAATCTTAGCATGTCAAAAATCGCTTTAACAGGAGATATCACTATTTGAAATGAAATCTCACTCACAATAAATACCCACTTTGTTAACGGGTTAAGTCACGTAGTTATATTCAAGCCTCGTTAGTGAAAGACCAACAAGTAAGCGGGAACAGCTCATGAAAGTCTATCATGAGTCTATGGCTATGAGTGTTACAAGAGTGAACAATTTTTCTTATACCTTACGGCAATTTTACGTCTGAAATTATCACTTGCAAGTTTTTAGAAATAAAACGCTTCCGGGACGCAAATTTACAACTGGGATGCAAAAGAACAGGTAAACACAGTGCTCAAATTCCTTACCTTCAAATGTTTCAATAAGTTCGATGTAGCATTAGTTCGTGCACTCAGCAGTTTGTTTAGACAAAGCAGACACTGAACAACAACGATTTTACCAGTTTGTTTAACAATAAAAAAAATTGCCATCTAAAATAGCTGGTGAAACCATCGACGTCGATGGGTGAAACAGTCTTGCTTCCTTAGATTCCGCCATTATTTTCTTCAAAGCATAGATATAATAAGCCATGTTCACGAGCATCGATATCTATATTTAGACCACAGAAATATAGGTATCGATGGTAGTTCCAACCAGCAGTTGAATGATCCAAGCCCAACAAAAACAGCCCACTAGATATTACAGGCCTTGTGCATGCAATAATTGTTGTCTTGTTAATGGTTATTAATGAGAACATAAAAGTATTTTTAAAAAGTATTTTAAAATTACAATTTAAGTACGAGTACTTCCAAAAAAGTATTTTAAGTAAAAGTAGAAGTACAGTCATTCCAAAGTATTTTAAATACAAGTACAAGTACTTAGAAAGTATTTTAAGTAGTATTTTAAATACTAGTATTTAAAATACTTCCCATCACTGTAGAGCAGTATCTAATTAACTTTGATTTTTTCTGACTGTGGGTTTTCTCATGCATGATCAAGCGAAGGCCAACATAAAGGAATCAACATCTCATAATATGAAGTTTGCATCAAATATCTAAGATATAGGTATGTATTGCAGATGTAAGTTTAATTAGACATCAAATTAATTTATAGATTGGTGTTGTGGAGGCTGAGTTGTAAGCAAGCAGCATACTACTGTCTGAATCTGATGCAGGTGCTAGAAACTCATTTGACAAACACTCCTCAGATGCCCTGCACAGTTCAGTTTCTGGTGTCAAGATATCACCCAGATCGCTCAATGCTGCAGATTAGGCAAATTGATTTTAGAGGTCTGCCCACCACTTGGACAACATCCAGGCATCAAGCAGCTCTGATATCTCAAGCACTTTCTCCATTAAGGTGATAGCCTCCACAGCTAGGCCTTGGACTTAGTACTGAGTGTCACCTGCAATACTGATGAGTTGCAACCATTAAAGAAGAAAACACCAGGATTAAATAAATGGTCAAGAGACCACAGAATAGGAACTCTAAGATGGGACCCTGCGAGAGACCACTGAGGAGACCAAGGACCAGTCAGACCATCCAGCACCAAAAACCACTGCTTGGATATGTCCAGAGATAAAAGAACTAGAATGTGGATTAGAACAGACTCTGTAAAGTTAAATTTCTGAGCCCTGACTGTTGTTTTGGTGGGAGGGGTAGTCTGCCTTAAGATAGTGTAGACATGTATGTATGTACATAAGTGTGTATGTATCTGACAATTTGTATATTGCCTTTTCTCTCAAAGGCGCTATATAAAGATATTGTTTGATGCATTGAAGAAATCAGTGAGCTGTATATCATTGTTCCAGCAGTAACAATTCAGCATTAAGCAGCAGAATGTTAGGGTCTGAATGCCCTGCTGTGCAACTGACAATCTGTTCTCTGAAAAGGCCTACACCCACACCACGCAAACCTTCACACAGCCTAGGGCACATATTAGGCAGATGTAGGTTTATGACAATCGATCATCCTTATCTGACGATAACTTGTGACAAGACAAATGTGTCCTCAAGTTTCCTAAAGCTAACACTGTACTACAACCTTGATTAGGCACAATTGTTGACCTGTGTAGCAAACATTCAACTACAAATGGGTTTGAAGTTTCTCTAACTCTATCATCAATTGCATATAATGGACACCTGAAGTGCACAAAGTATCATCTAGATAAGTCATTTATCCTGTTTGACAGTCTAAAGCACTGAAGGTGTAAGAGCAGTTAGCAAAATGAGAACCTAATGTGATTGACTCCATTGTCAACCATATCTCAGTTGTACTAAAGTAGAGAAGTCCTTCAGATCAACACTTATACTTTGATTTGATACAACAATATTAATACGTTAAATCAACTCTAATGTGATTGACTCCATTGTCAACCGTATCTCAGTTGTACTAAAGTAGAGGAGTCCTTCAGATCAACACTTATACTTTGATTTGATACAACAAATTTAATTTACTAGGTTAAAACAAAAAAGCATTACTTTCATTAGTAATTGTAATTGTGATCAGAGATTCATATTATGCCTCATCAAGAGAGACTTATCAGAAGTGCTTTACAAATCTGTGATTTATAAAGCACCTCCAAATTTGCTTACAGTAATTTCTATTGCGCTGATGTGCAATGCACAAAGCACCAACTGAGATTAGGCGCGATTAGACACATAAAGTAAATAAAAACAGAGAATCACTTGGTGAGACTTACTTTTGCAGCATGACGTGATTCTGCATCATTGGCATTTGCATCTGCATAGCACAGGTGTTGCTGTTATTGTTGTTATTGTTGTTGTTGTTGTTACTGGCAGCTGAGTTGTTGGTGTTGGCTGTGTTGTTTGGATCCACTTTATGATGTCTCAAGAGAAGCAGACGACCGAGTTCTTCACACCAAACTGACAACAATCCTGATAACAGAAACAATCATTTACTTTATTACAAGTATCTTTTTATTAATTAGAATTTTCTTACATGGACGTGTAATGCACAAGGCACCAACTGATGGTGCACTAAAACCAAGCTGCAGTTGAGAAGATTGGTTCAAGACAGCCTCTGGTGGTTAAGTAAGCAATGTGTAAAAGGTAAACCTTAAGCTGATTATGCAATGGCACAAGCAACTGTACATTATATAAACTATGCATATATATGTGCATGCACTGCTATATAGCACCTTTGCAAACATGCTTAATAATGGTTATTCCCATGATAACTGATTCAACTGGTGTGTCCAATGAAGATCTAGCAAATGGTCTACGGTCCATCCAATGAAAACCAATTCAAGTGTCTATTCCATGACAAACTAGTGAAATGGTCCAACCAAAGCAAGTTATATAAACGGTCTATGCAATGAAAACAGTTAAACGTGGTCTGTTCAATGAAACCCAACTCAATTGGTCGATTTAGTTAAAGGCAATTTCAAATGAAAACCTACTCATGAAGGTCAATCCAGTGAAATAATTTGAACAGTCTATCCAATGAAAACTGATTCAAATAGGCAGTCTAATGAAAATCAATTCCTGATATTATGATTCAGATGCTAAATATGTGACACTGTCTACAATACATCACAATAGGTTTATTGTATAGAATAAAGGTTTACTTCCTCACGTAAGTCCTCACAGTGATTAACAAATCTGGTGCTTCCACTAATTAATTATTGTGTTTATATACTTTGCATAGATCTGGCAACAGTTATCAGCAGTGCCTAGAATCAACTGGCAATAAGTATCAGTGGAAAGTATACCTGTCTTTGAATATGACATATAGGGTCACTGGCCTTGTTTCAAAAACCTCTTTTCAATACATTCGCAAACATAGATATTTGCAAAAATGAAAACGCCAAAATTCAAGCACAACTCACAGCAACTGACTGTGGCACTGAAAGCCTTAATAGATATTCACTCGATGCCCTGTTGTGTGATGAATATCTATTAAGGCTGTTGGCCTTGTAAACAGCCAGCGCATGTTGGCTAGTTGTGCTTCAACATGTTGGAGTTTACAGTTGCTAAGCGTGTGAATTCTGCTGAGGATTTTTTACATGTGTAATGGTATTTTCTTTTCATGTTGTCTTGGCCTATATGACAGTATGAGGAGGGATGGGCTTCCTGATGTAGATGTGTGTAGATCTGGGATCTACTGAGCAATGTACAGCGTCTGCAGCTGGGTATGTTTCGTCTCAGTTAAAGAGAAAAGATGTGGGTCTATGGAGTGAACATTAGCCGCTGGTGGCACTTTGATCTACCAATCCATAGGCGACAAAAACCTGTTCCACATGAACCGGGTCGCTCGAGGAATGGCCAGGCATGAGTCATCTTCCACCAATGAGAGAATACTGAACAGTGGTATTATCATGAGCTGTGGAAGTAACCACCTGTTTATATTACCAACATGACTTGGTCCAAAGACTCTGAAAACGATGCTATGATCTGTCAATTATGGGTGAGAATCTGATGGCTGGGCCCCATGTGTGTGGATTGCTGGGCCCCATGTGTGTGCATGGCTGGGCCCCATGTGTGTGCATGGCTGGGCCCCATGTGTGTGCATGGTCCTCTGCCATTGGTGACTCCTCTTAGCTTTCTGTGCATTATCTTGTTTACTGATGAAATTTCTGTTCTAAATGACACTGAACATCACAATATGAAAGTGCAGAGAGTGCCTCTAATAGTTTTCTTCAAAGTGGTGCTATATAAATAATTACAATTATAATTACAGTGGCACAGGCTGTTCTCAAGGCAAACAGCCTTAATAGATATTCACTCTATGCCCTGTTGTGTGATGAGGCAATGGTGATGACCGCATCCTCAGTGTCATCAGCACTCTTATAATTATCATCATCGGCATAAAAATAGTCAATGCTTGCAGCATCAACATCATTGTTATCGTCATAATCAACTGCAATTCACTGAAACCCATCTTAGAACAGAAACAAAACCAAAAAGGTGCTATATAAATGTTCAGTTACATTACGCACACATATCCAAACACCCACTCATCACATATATGCAAATTGATTCCCTCTGCACTTGGACCCATACACAAATCCACAGAAGCGCTTGATCAGTTCTTCTTTCTGCTCATTCCACTCATCACCATTTCAAACAAATCTGCTGAGTCTGCTTAAAACCGAATCTTGGGATTTCATTTCCACGAACGAAACCATTTAACCGATTCATCGAAATGTCACATGTACAAAGGAAAAACCTGGTCTAAGGGAGGAGGAATGAATTTTTTTCATGTTGCTATTAACAAGAACAGAAAAGCAGGGCAACAGAAATTCATATCTCAGTCAGTCATGACAGCTACACCATCAGACATCAATCAATCATACATCAATCAATCATACATCAATCAATCATACATCAATCAATCACACATCAGTCAATCATACATCAATCAATCATACATCCATCTATCATACATCAATCAATCACACATCAGTCAATCATACATCCATCTATCATACATCAATCAATCATACATCAATCAATCATACATCAATCAATCATACATCAATCAATCAATCACACATCAATCAATCATACATCAATCAGGCTGCCATGCATGACATTACATGTATTCTTTGTAAGAAGTTGCGGTTTGTCAACTTTGATTCATATTAAACGAAATTATATTATATATTATATTATCAATCATACATCAATCAATCATGCATCAATCGATCATACATCAATCAATCATACATCAATCAATCATACATCAATCAATCATACATCAATCAATCACACATCAGTCAATCATACATCAATCAATCATACATCCATCTATCATACATCAATCAATCACACATCAGTCAATCATACATCCATCTATCATACATCAATCAATCATACATCAATCAATCATACATCAATCAATCATACATCAATCAATCACACATCAATCAATCATACATCAATCAGGCTGCCATGCATGACATTACATGTATTCTTTGTAAGAAGTTGCGGTTTGTCAACTTTGATTCATATTAAACGAAATTATATTATATATTATATTATCAATCATACATCAATCAATCATGCATCAATCGATCATACATCAATCAATCATACATCAATCAATCATACATCAATCAATCATACATCAATCAATCATACACCAATCAATCATACATCAATCAGGCTGCCATGCATGACATTACATGTATTCTTTGTAAGAAGTTGCGGTTTGTCAACTTTGATTCATATTAAACGAAATTATATTATATATTATATTATCAATCATACATCAATCAATCATGCATCAATCGATCATACATCAATCAAGCATGCATCATTCAATTATACATCAATAAGTGTCCAGAAGTTTCTGTTTGCATCTTTATGTTTCTTTGCATGGATGAACGTTTGTCAGTGTGCATGTTTTCAGGTACGAACGAGTATACATGCAGCGTGTGTATACGTGTAGCGTGTGTATACATGTAGCATGTGTATACATGTAGCATGTGTATACATGTAGCGTGTGTATACGTGTAGCGTGTGTATACATGTAGCGTGTGTATACATGTAGCATGTGTATACATGTAGCATGTGTATACATGTAGCATGTGTATACATGTAGCGTGTGTATACGTGTAGCGTGTGTATACATGTAGCATGTGTATACATGTAGCATGTGTATACATGTAGCGTGTGTATACGTGTAGCGTGTGTATACATGTAGCATGTGTATACATGTAGCATGTGTATACATGTAGCATGTGTATACATGTAGCGTGTGTATACGTGTAGCGTGTGTATACATGTAGCATGTGTATACATGTAGCATGTGTATACATGTAGCGTGTGTATACGTGTAGCGTGTGTATACATGTAGCATGTGTATACATGTAGCATGTGTATACATGTAGCATGTGTATACATGTAGCGTGTGTATACGTGTAGCGTGTGTATACATGTAGCATGTGTATACATGTAGCATGTGTATACATGTAGCGTGTGTATACGTGTAGCGTGTGTATACATGTAGCATGTGTATACATGTAGCATGTGTATACATGTAGCGTGTGTATACATGTAGCATGTGTATACATGTAGCATGTGTATACATGTAGCATGTGTATACATGTAGCGTGTGTATACGTGTAGCGTGTGTATACATGTAGCATGTGTATACATGTAGCATGTGTATACATGTAGCGTGTGTATACGTGTAGCGTGTGTATACATGTAGCATGTGTATACATGTAGCATGTGTATACATGTAGCATGTGTATACATGTAGCATGTGTATACATGTAGCGTGTGTATACGTGTAGCGTGTGTATACATGTAGCATGTGTATACATGTAGCATGTGTATACATGTAGCGTGTGTATACGTGTAGCGTGTGTATACATGTAGCGTGTGTATACATGTAGCATGTGTATACATGTAGCATGTGTATACATGTAGCATGTGTATACATGTAGCGTGTGTATACGTGTAGCGTGTGTATACATGTAGCATGTGTATACATGTAGCATGTGTATACATGTAGCGTGTGTATACGTGTAGCATGTGTATACATGTAGCATGTGTATACATGTAGCATGTGCATACATGTAGCGTGTGTATACGTGTAGCGTGTGTATACATGTAGCATGTGTATACATGTAGCATGTGCATACATGTAGCGTGTGTATACGTGTAGCGTGTGTATACATGTAGCATGTGTATACATGTAGCATGTGTATACATGTAGCGTGTGTATACGTGTAGCATGTGTATACATGTAGCATGTGTATACATGTAGCATGTGTATACATGTAGCATGTGTATACATGTAGCATGTGTATACATGTAGCATGTGTATACATGTAGCATGTGTATACATGTAGCATGTGTATACATGTAGCATGTGTATACATGTAGCATGTGTATACATGTAGCATGTGTATACATGTAGCATGTGTATACATGTAGCATGTGTATACATGTAGCATGTGTATACATGTAGCATGTGTATACATGTAGCATGTGTATACATGTAGCATGTGTATACATGTAGCATGTGTATACATGTAGCGTGTGTATACATGTAGCATGTGTATACATGTAGCATGTGTATACATGTAGCATGTGTATACATGTAGCATGTGTATACATGTAGCGTGTGTATACATGTAGCATGTGTATACATGTAGCATGTGTATACATGTAGCATGTGTATACATGTAGCATGTGTATACATGTAGCATGTGTATACATGTAGCATGTGTATACATGCGTATTTATATAGATTAGACTACTGAAGTGAAGTGAAATTATGACACTTGGACACTTTAATCTGTTCTTCACATGTTACAAAACACGGGACCACTTAAATAAGCATGAAAGCACTCCATCATGTTTTAATACATTGCTAACTCTCTATCGCCCTCTTAAATTGTTGTGTTCCTATGAAACTAGCTTGATGCCAGTACCTGAGTTTAAGACAACTGCCAGATCACGTGCTTTCAGCTGGTACCTTCCGTGTATTTAGAATTACCATCATTTAAATCATTAATCAAGATTCAATATTTACTCTTTGTTTTGCATGACTTCATCTCTGCTCCAAGTGAATGTACATTTGTGCCTCAGATTCAGGTAATAAGTGCTTTAATAAATACATATGTAAAAACACTAGATGCTTAATAGGAAGCCGATGCTGTACTATCAGATTCTGAGAAAAGCCCAAGGACTTCAGCAACAGCTTGCTTTTCTGTCCTTCCATTTCTAGAAAGACTTCTTCACCATCAATGCACCTTCTACAATTTATATGTGCTATAACTTGGAACAACAGAATTAATAATGCACCATTTATGAATGATACTCAATTTCACTTTGATCATGGTGCAAAGCAGGCTTAGAATTAGTTACCAAATGCTTTCTGTCTGTCTGTCTGTCTGTCTGTCTGTCTGTCTGTCTGTCTGCATGTCTGTCTGCCATGATACATGTATGCACATGCTGAGCTACAGAAGTCAATTATGGGATAAGATGAGACGAAGAAATGTAGGACACAGAAGCTGCATCAAGTACTGTTGGCTCTGCAATACTAGAAAGATACCTATCAAAGAAGAAGAACAATAATTACCAGACAATGCAACTGTAATTGGCGATTGTGGTAGCGACAGCTTATTCCTTAAATAGGTTAATGTAACAGCACGGTCTAACATTGACAAGTCTCATCATTATCGATCAGCTCCATATCAAATTCGCCAAATAAAATGATCCAACGTCGCAGCCACAGCGCTAAATGCACACGACTTTCTTAGCCAAACAGCAGCAACTGTGACAACAAGCGAATGATATAATGGAAATCACGTATGAATATGACTGTTTATACAACTCAAACATCACACTTAGATGCACTCACTCCTCGCTCCTCACGATCCAAACCATACCATATCAGAGGCCGTGATTTGTCAATAAAACACGGCAGGCCTTAGAAAAAAGCGTCACATGAATACATTGCCGTGCATTAGCAGCGTTGGCCGATTGGTCTCCTGCATGGCTGTCTGGCGAGGCCTATGGGTCAACCCATCCATCGAGACTAGGCCTACATGGCCTGGCCGGCGGCGGCGGCGGTGTGGCTTCAATCATAGGCCCAACACATTGGAACAAGTTGTGTGGGTGTATGTTAATAAGGCCTGAATGCTTCACGTCAAGGGAGTCACAACAAAAAGAGATGGCACAATAAATGTACAACCACCACCACCAACACCACCAAGTCAGCCTATTGACGGACCAACAGTTGAGAACATACATGCACAACACGCATCAGTAACTTTCCATTGTACCTTTGTACCAGTCTTCATTCATTGCATACAACACACCACTGCTGCCCAACAAACCTGATAATGTTATAACACGGCAGGATGACATCCTAAACAGTCCCATCTGTAATTTAACTCTTTGAGAAATAGGGATATGCTTACGGAAACCCTCCCCAGCCACGGTCTTCAAAAGCCCTCATACAACAGATCTCCATACAGTTCATATCAATATTAATAACATTAGGTGCCAACAGGCAAGGCTACCGTTCTACACAACACCGCTGCAGAAGCTGTTGAAATTTCTTTGGTGTCATCCAGTGCTCATTCTACTAAAACTGCTACTGCTTCAGCACAATGTTCTCTGCTAGTATTCTTAAAAGTGCTACCAGAAGTAAACATGTACTACGGAACTACGGTAATGACTATCTTCCCATATGCATGCAAGACACAAGTCATGGTAAAGTTTCTTGGCACCAGCATATTCAAGTTGCTTATCCAGGAAGCCAGTTCAATATTGATGGGCCAGTTTCAATTTTAGGTCAATGTTCAGAAAAATCAGGCCAAGAAAAAGGCCAAGACAAAGGCCAAAACAAAGGCCACAACAAAGGGCAAGACAAAGGCAAAGACAAACGGCCACTTGGGCAAGACAAAGGCCATGACAAAGGGTAAGACAAAGGCCAAGACAAAGAACAAGACAAAGAACAAGACAAAGAACAAGACAAAGGCCATGACATAGGGCAAGACAAAGACCAAGGCAAAGGTCAAGACAAAGGACAAGAAAAGAGCAAGACAGAGGACAAGACAAAGCACAAGATAAAGGACAAGACAAAGGTAAGACAAAGAGCAAGATGAACGCCAGTACAGAGGTCAAGACAAAGGCCATAACAAAGGACAAGACAAAGGGCACGAGAAAAGGACAAAAAAGGCCAGTACAGAGGCCAAAACAAAGGCCGATACAAAGGCCAAAACGAAGGACGAAGGACAGTGCAATGCTAATGGCTTAATATGTGATGCTTTATGTATTGCTAGAAGTCATGTTAGGTCCTGTGAGATGAACTCTTTTAATTGTACATTACAATCATATTGGCCTTCAAATGATTATGTCTAGAGCTCCTGAAGATAGCATCTCCGTCAATAGGTGGTCATAAATGTTGTTTCCATAACCACCCACCCGATGAGGGTCACAGTCTTCTTTTTACCTAGAGGCCACTTGGATGGGTAGGTCACTTTTATCTGCTAACCCCACCAGGCCTTAGGTTATTGTAGAGACCTAATCACAAGCATCATTTTGACAGATGACTCAAACAATGACAGAGCTGTATGGATTAGTGTTGCTCCATATATTAACTGGTTTAAACTTGATTGGAAAATAAGTCACTGGCTGCAGTTTGGCTATTTGTTTACAATATACTGAAGAACTGACACTGGGTCTGTTCTGGCTACAGTGATCATCTGCCTTTACTGTAGACTAACACCAACTGAAACCTTATAATAATAAAAATAATAAAATCAGATGTTGCCCTCCTTCCAAAGTTTAGAAGTGCACACATGACTCTAGGACAGAACATCAATGGCACTGAGCAATTGTGTGTGTGAAGAACTTGCTCAAGGTCCTTACACATTGACCAGAACTTGTACTTTCTGCATTGCAGACCAAGTGCTCTATTCATTCAGCTACCATGCCCACCTTGGCTAAAATATATTATAAATCAAAAGAAAAACTTCACCATAGTTGGTTCATTTTGAATACCTCTAAGTCAGTGGTTCCCAATCTGTGACCTGGTGGCCAAAAGTGGCCCACCAGCACCAAACTTTCTCACTGCCGAAATATATTAAGGCCATTTTGTGTAAGACCTCTCTACTTTTATTCCTGCTAGCTTCTGCAGTAGGTCTTATATATTTTATGCGCTCCAGCTGAGACCTCATTTAACAATAATATCCGGCATAGACATTGTGTAATAGCTAAATCATTTTGGTGATTCTATGAATTCTACTCGAATAGTCTATAAATACTAACCCTAATAAGAAATATCCTCAAATATGAGCATAGTATCAAATGTAGCAAAAACGTGTGGAACAGTGTTCGTCATGAATTCAACTCAGAATGGAAACAGAAAAACATGTCTGTGCTTGGAGAGAATGGTAAGCATGGTTTGCTTACTGTGCTGCTTCTGTGCATCCATTGTGACAAATACAATTTTACAGGAGCATCTACTCAGACCGACTCAGACTTTAGTTCTCAATATTGAGCAAGATCAGATCCAAGAAAGACGTTCAGAGCAAAGAAAGTTCATTACTCAGCCAACAGTACTTTTCCATCAAAATAACCACAAACTCAAAATGTCTAAAGTGCTATTCTAAAGCTAAGCGCAAGGACACCAGCTTATAGCTTAATAAAACCCAGAACAAAGCCACTTTGCTGCATGATGTGATGTAGCTTTATATTTCTTGTTAAGATGAAGAAACCATTCACTGGTGCTGAAGAAATAATTAAGCCTGCGCTAAAAATTGCAACTAAAATGTTAGGTTACAAACAATAGAAACATATTTTGGTCAGATTTGCCTGTCTAATAACACTATGACTATTTGCTTGCCGGTGATGCAAATGTCATGTAGCAAACTGCTCATTCTTTTCTTTGGTAATCGATGAATCCAATGATATTTCTGATACTACTCAGAGGGCAATTTTTGCTTAAACAATAAATGATCATTTAAAATTTTAAAGTAATTGAAGATCATGTCTTGGACTTGAATCAATGCATAATCAAAGGGAGCAACATGTTTCAAACTCTTAAGGCGCGTGTTAACTAAATAATACAGAATGGAATAAATTGCACAGAATCCACAAACTCTTAAGGCGCGTGTTAACTAAATAATACAGAATGGAATAAATTGCACAGAATCCATACTGATGTTGCACCAGCCTTGACAGACAAACACCCAGGGTCTTTGGCACTGTTTGAAACATGTCTTGATCGACCTATGTTAAATTATCACAGTGTTCTTCACCATGGGACACTATGTGAAAAGAACTTAAATCTGAAACATGTGATGGATTTAGTCGTAAGATGTGTAAACAAAATTCAAAGATCTTTTACTTAATTTTATTTATTCTATGGAAACCCTTTTGTAATAAAGATGGGGTTACACAACACAACAACCTGTTTAGGCCATTGGTGCAAAATGTTTAGAAACCACTGCTCTAAGTAGATGCAATTAGAAAGTTAGAAGATCACAAGAATAGCTTAACAGTACTTCAAACTAACTGGAATAATTAAGCAGATTAATGAAGGGAAGGCTTATACTATTGAAAGCTCATGGACACAGATGATTAACAGGCCATAAATCATGGCCAATCTCTCTGAAGTAGATGAAGTAAATGATGACAATGACGACCCGGTAACATCACACACCCCAGCCAGCCAGCCAGCCAGCCAGCCAGCCAGCCAGCCAGCCAGCCAGCCAGCCAGCCAGCCAGCCAGCCAGCCAGCCAGCCAGCCAGCCAGCCAGCCAGCCAGCCAGCCAGCACCCTGCCCCACATACATACCCTGTGGCTCAGACAATTCAGAAACCGCCACCATTTAAATCTGACCAGACTACAAATATAACCACCTTTCGCCTGTGATCAGCTCACCTGAGACATTGTCCCACCTCTCCTCTCCCTCCAACCCTTCTTCTGTCCCAATACAAAGCCCAGCCACTAACTAAGTGATATTAGTTACACCCTGTCAAAAGCCGCCGCCAATCGGCAACAACAAGGACCCAAGAAGCAGAGCAACAGCAGAGCAGTGACATCGGCGTCCCCTCCCCCGGCCACACTCTGGACAAAAGACTCGGCTTGCACCTGGGCAGATATTTCACCTTGCTTCTTCCACCGGACTGCTTGTCTGTCTGTCTGCCTGTCTACTGTCTACCTACCTGTCAGTGTGTGAATGTGTTGCCCGTGACAACAACCAGTGCAGAACGGTGAACCTCTGACACGCTTATGCTGTCCTCAGAACTCCACAAAAAATCACTTAGTCTGGCTGGGACTATCAGTTAGGTTAAATGGGTCCAGACTTTAATGAATTGTTCAGCTGCTGAAGCAGGTGTCCTCTTGTTGTCTGCTTCCTATCCATCTCTGGTCTCACAGTCACCACAGTTCGCTCTCTGTTCCTATAAGCACCATTTCCATAGATCAAAACGGTACTTTGTAGAGGGCACAACAAATACTTTTGTTTACATTTAGCTCAGTCTATGTATGTATCTAAGTATGTTGAGTTGCATGGTTCAACAGTGAAATGCTGATCTGACCACTTACAGCCTCAACAGCATCATAATCATGCTGCATCAATCAATGGTCGTGCCCTATATCGCAGGAGGTCACTGAATAGAAAGGTCGACCAGCCTTCAACTCTTACAATCTAGGTTCAAATCCCAAGGTAGATCATCGACTGAATGAGAGATGCAAATGACATCATGAAAGCCACTGAATAAACAGAGAAGTCTAAAGGATTCAGCCGACCAACTAAATGTAAACACTTGCCATCGATTAAAAAACTTTGAAGATGAAACATCAACAGGTTACTGCAGAGAGAGAGAGAAAATCATCCAAATCATTTAACTCTATGAAAGAGAGATGTTTATCACAGTACTTAGCCCTGCTTAATTGAATTATCCAGGATCAAAGCCTAACTGGAACTGAATTCAATGAATTCCCAACTTAGCTTTTCAATCCTTCACTCTCTTACTTGCTACACAATTAACTATGTAGCACTTAGTAGCAGACATTTCAGAGGTTGAGGTATTGAATTAGGGTCTTCTCGCTTAAAGTTGGATAACTACAGAGTCAGCATTGTGCTAGTGTCATGCATAGAGCCAATGTCATGCATAGAGCCAATGTCATGCATAGAGCCAATGTCATGCATAGAGCCACTGTCGTGGAGGGTCAGCTATACGTTTAATGTTTAACACTATGTTAGGGTCACTCTTAGTTTTGATATCCGAAATGGATATGTTCAAGTTATTACAAACACATAAATCTTCATACATACGGTGTATGTACAGTACCTACTGTATACACAAAGGAATACGTATACATTTGAGTACTTGTTAGGGTCATGGTTAGAGCTCTTGGTAGGGTTCTCCACTGGACATCGCACTCTGATGCAACACAGTGTTCAAGAATACGCTAGTGTGCTGCATTTAGCTTTATAATAGCACTTTAGAAATTTGGAGTTTACGATTACAATTAGGGTTTAATTATGACTTGGTTATTAGTTTTTGTTGTTTGATCTTGATTCTTACTCCATTAAGTGTAATCTGATTATTTCTTGGACCCTTCTCATGAGAACAGGGATGACAGTGCGATGACCAGCACAACTTAACAATCTCAGGATTTCAAAGAACATTAGTGCAGAAAAACACTGGACTTACTTCAAGACAAGCAGGAAGAAGTAACTGAATCAAACAGCAACTAAAGAAATATTATCATATCAGAAAAATATTAGAAGATGCCAGATGAGGATCAAGCGCAAGTAATAAAGTTAGTAAGCCTAAGTGATACAATCAATACTCAGTAAGAGTAAATAGGATCCGAGTACAGAGTACAATATAATGAGGCTAATCAGTTCCAGGACTAATGCCCTACAGAACTAGATAAAAACTCTAAAGGTTCAAATGACAGTGGTTCAGAAACAGCTACAAAAGGGTCAATGATGAGTAGACGTTTGTGGCAGCTGAAAATGAACCAGATGACTCAAGTAAACATCTGGTGTGACCCCCTCATCTTACTGAAATACCAATTAGGAAATCAGTCAAATCTTGAGTTACTGCAGCTGCAGAAGTCAATCACATTTGTGGAATGGTGTTTTGGCAGCTTACTATTAACAATGTGTCCTGGGTTTTAATTGCATCATCATCAGATGAACTGGTCAATCCGATGTCAAACGGATTTATAGAAATGACGGGCATCTAGTTCTCTGACTGGTTTTCTCCATTAAAGAACCCCCAACCATTAGTTGATCCTATGTTATGTTACTCAATATTGATTGGATTCCAAGGACTGATCTTGATTATGGCATGAAAAAGTGGATAATTACTGTACCTTTAATCAGGCTGTGAACAGGTAAAAACAATACCAGTGACCACATCCGCAGGTATGCACTAAAGGCACATACTGAGATGTATTCTACTAAATAAACACTCAATCAATAGATCAATCAGCTGTGCATATTTTAGGGTCCCACTTGGCGTCTCTCAGATTAACCATAGCATGAAATGAATATTCACTCGCTAGACAAGCAGAAGAGACAGAAATCCTTATGAATATTGAATAAGATCACTGATAACAGTCAGGCTGCCCCATAAAATCAACCACACTAGGCAAATACATTTCAAATATACAAGCCACATATTAAATATACAGACACAAATCATAGTGCAAATTATGCTCTAATGTTAATCAATAAAGACAATAAAATGAATACAGTTAATGTTAAATATGCATTAGGACTAGAAGCCAAGTCTGCTCCTGTGGATTAACAAACATTATCATCATTGTCACCATTATTATCACAACTGATTTGCAATCAGGAGAATTTAGACAACATTTCCGACAGGACAATATATTTGACAGCCAGCGTGGCAGGAAGTATTAGCAACATCATCTTATCTTTGTCTTTTGCTCAATTGTAACTGAATTCATCAGAAAGGCCTTCTAAACCAAACTGTATCATGGGATTAGTAGAGTCCAGCACAATGTAGCTATACACTTTGAGAGTAACTGAAACCATGTCACATGCATGCATGCATACACACAAAGAACCGTACATACCGATAGTCACACTTCAGTTGGGTGAATGGATGCCACACACATTGCATAAAGACATACATACATACGTACATACATACGTACATACATACATACATACATACATACATACGTACATACATACATACATACATACATACATACATACATACATACATACATACATACAAGTGCTGTCATCAATGTGTTTTATGTCCTAGGTAAACCATCAAACCTTATGATCCTATCCCTTAACTTTAAATAAATGGATGTACTACAGCACAGAATTTGTCATTTAAAAAATATTATGTATTATGAACATTTTTAACATGCGCAAAGTCACACAGAATCAATACAGGTGTTCCATGAGAATAACCTAGCAAATAAAAAATCAGTTCTGTAGTAACATGCTGAACTGATTTTTCTCGATAGCCTGTCTTTATAGTTTTCCACATTGCAATCTGCACAATAATTACAGTATATTATTCTGTATGAAGTTGTAGAGGAATATAATTCAATCGCAGTAATTTAGAATGTTATTTTTCTAATTTTTAGATTAGCAAAGGCAGAAACAAGTTCTTTGAAGTACGAGTTTCAATGAATATCAAGTTCTGTGGATATGGTTGCTAATAAAACAAGTCTTTGCTGTAGGTCAGATACTCTCAGCTATGATGCCAGCCAGCATGGAGAAGCTTCATTCACCACAGGCCACAGAAAGAGGGAGAGTAAGAGAATTCTGAGAGCAATACTGTGTTGGGGACATTATCTGTCAGCTTATGACTCTATGTCAAGGTCTCTACATCGTGTGGAAAAGGACAACTTTGGAAAGCTATTTTATAGTAGTGAACGCTACACAATTTTCTTATTACAAAATTACAAAAATGGTACCTCTAAGGCATTGATGGCATTTTGGCACATTTCTGAACCAGGCTACTAAGATATATACCGGTAATGACTTCAAATCTACTTCGATTACTGATGTTACATCATTTATGCACCTAAATGCAATGACAGCCAACAGAGCACTACTGTTCCATTTGGGTTTAACCATTGACACCCATGTGCTAATATAATAGCCTGTCATGTGCATTCTGAACCTTTTACCCAATAAAGCACCTGAATCTGAAAATTGTCACAATATTAATTACAAATTGCAATAATGATCCTAGGGCTTAGCTGTCAAATTGTGTCATGTGGATTAGCTTTTGAAGTGTATATTTTGAAAACAAACATAGGTCTTCAAATGTCTTTTTCAGTTTACACAATGACCCTGCATCATATTAATAGAAACGCCTGTTCTTATATAAATATATCCATTATATGTCTTCAACATTTAAACAGGTAATTAAACAGATTCATTTCAGATGATAAGTAGGAGTTGAGTGTTTATTTATATACAGTTTGCATTTAATCATGTGAGAGAGAGTGCAGGATGGGTGTGAGGGAGCAGAGAGAGAGCAAGACCAGATGAAGTAGTGATCCAAGTAGAGGGGAGCCTCTGCTCCCTGGGCTGAGGAGGCAAAGACCTATTGTATGATATAACAGCCCATGGCTGAAGGCAATAACATAGCTCATAAATTACAGGACTATTAGACATTATAAGAGAGGACCAGAAGGAGGACGGTTGCAGTCTGTCTATGTCCAACCTTCTACAATATACATGATAATAAACTATATTGACACAACCATACCTTCACTTAAACAGCTCCAACAGACTATACCACCAAACACAAATAATGCACACACCTACATACATACAACACAAACACATACATCACAAATACATATGCATATACATGCATATATATACACACACATACAGTACATACACCTGCCAAGTGTTCAAATATACATAGCATACATACATATTATATATTAGAAATAAACAGAATATTCAATTCAAAATTAATACATGTATCTGTGAAGTAATTGCAAAATTTGAATATTCATATTAAACAAAATTAGAACAGTAAATAAAACCTGAATACTTCTCCTAAGATCGTCCAACACTAGTGGCAAATTAATATCTCAGCCATGATGCAAATTTCAACTTAATGACTCTGACTGGTGGGTCATTAAAAGTAACACATTTGTAGTGTAAAGTTTTTACAATGTTTTAATTTTTAAGCTTTCAGTATTTGTATTTGAACACCGGAAGCTGAATATTCTTATTTCGCCTAATACTTAAAACCTGATATTTGGCATCTCTCATATAGGAACAAAAGATATGATATGACTATGTATATGCATATGTACACTAATATAATATATAATATATATGTATACATATATGCACTTAATGCATACAGAGAACTACCTAAAGCATGTTATTTTAACGTCAGCCAACATCATATGTGTATGTTTATAACACTTCTATGCTTTCCCATAGCTCTCAGATGAAACAGTCTGTCAGTGAGTGTGTGTATCTGTACTTCTTTCTGTACATGTATGTCTCTGTTGACCTGCATGTCATACTCTGCATTCCCTCTGTCTGTCTGTTCGCTTTATAGTGGTCACTCAGTTGGTCAGTCGCTCACTCAGTGGGTCAGTCAAACACAGCCTCTGGTCCTAGTGCATATTTAGTGGTCAGTTCCTCAGTCATTCAATTTGTCAGTGATTCAGTGGGTCAGTGATTGAGTGAGTCAGTTGATCAGTCATGTAGTCAATAAGGGATTTAGTGAACCATTCAAAATGGGATGGAAAGTAGCAGTAAAGAGACAAGGATGTAGGTGAGTGTCCAGCATTGACCAAAAGATTCCCCAAGTATCAAGAAAAGAGTCACTAATGACTCACTAATACGTTAGCATTGCTGGCATCATCAAACAAGAACACACTTACAACCAAACTGGTATTAGTTGGTTATAACTTAACCATATGACTGTTCCAATGCCTGGCGCTTATGATTCAGTGCTTCAATGCGGTGGCCTTTAGGGGTACCTTCACCATCTTACATCTAGATCAATATGGTCCATTCCAGACATTCTGTGCTTTACATAATGTTGAAGTCCCCGCAGGATCCGTTTTACCTTGGGCAAAAAAATAATAATAATAAATTAAAATAACAATATTACTAATAATGATAATAATATAATAATTATTAATATAATAAGTAAAAATATTAATAATATATAAACGAACAGAAATATAAGTCATCATATGAACATTTGCATATTACGCTCCGCTCATTGGCCGCTTCCAACTAATGAATATTCATAACCAACGACGTCACTGTTTACAAATGGCAGACGTTCGTTTCACACTTAATTCAAAGTAAATTTAAATATACCGTAAATGGCTGCTCTTTTCAACTAATGGCTTAAAATGGGGTTAAACTAATTTACTTAGGTGGCAAACAGGCTGAAGTGAATGAACAAAAATACATTTTAAAATTGTTTTTAAACCATCTTAGGATGGGCAAAGATCTTCTCGGTTTTTGCTGGGCACCACGCATCCAGGAATATTATTCGGCTAGCAGAACTATGCAATTAATAATATAAACAAACAGAAATTTGTTACGTTACAAGTTTCTTTTAATGACTCACACTGGAAAATACATCTTAAACCATCTTAGGACAGGCAATAATCTAATGGCATAAAACAGGTTTAAACTAATTTACTTAGGTGGTGAACAGATCTTAACGGGTTTAGAACCTATGGCTCATTGTTTATCCATTGTTTGCCCTTACAGAGAACCAGAATGGCAGCCTAAGTGGCATTGTGAATCATACAATGGAGCGCAAATAAACAGAACTCGGACAACAGTCACTAAATTGCAGTATGCAGCAGCACAAATGGTCATTTGCAAGACAGAGAGAAAGAGTTTTAGCTGAGGAAGACTTTCTCAACGATGGATTGTCGATACATTGGAAAATACATTTTCAAATTGCTTTTTAAACAGTCCTAGGATGGGCAATAACCTAATAATTACTAATGGTGATGATAAAGTAATAATAAATATCAAACAGGCACAAGTCCAACACTTGTAAGACAGTTTGAAATCTACATCCGATACAGCTACATATAACCTTCACCAACCTAAATCACAATGACAATTAGAAAATAATATAAACAAAATACATATAGAATAAAAAACAATATAGTTGCATAATAGTGTCCTACTAAACACAAAAACTAAGCCATAATAATATTATAAACAATAATATTATAAACAATAATAGAATACAAAATACTAACATTAAAAATAGTAATAAACCTACAGTACTAACAATAAACACTTCAAAAATTCATAATAAAAAGTTTTATACTGTAAAAATTAATTGAGTGTGAATGCATTCTCTTGTTCTTTATATCCTGACAGTCTTGATTATAATAATTGTTAGTAAATGGGATCTTGGTATTTCCAAGTCAATTGCTAACCTCAGATGGACTGCCAATCAACTGCCAACCCTTACGTTTGTCAATCATTAGCCAACCTCACTAGGATTGGCAGTATCAACTGTACTAGGTCTGTCATCAATTGCCATCAACTTATTACCAGTCAAACTGGTCAGCCTCAAGAGGCTTGCTATTCAGTTACCAACCTCACATTACATGCCAAGAACCTACCATTTCACTACGAAAAATGTACATAAACCAGCAAGTATACAACCCCATTTGAACAGTCAGATGGAGGTTTCATTTAGGATCCGCCAATAAATGTGTCAGCTATGGCATTTGTGATTTGCTGTTTCTGAAGAAGTTAGAGTGTGTAATTTATCATCTCAACAACGATTCAGAGAAATCCGATGGGCAGAATATTAGCAGAGTTATACTTGCAAATGAACAAAACAAGTAAACAGCTTCATTAATTCACACAGAGGTGATTAAATGATGACAAACAATGCAGTTAAAGACTGGTTAATTGGTCACTGTGCTTAAGATAGTAAGGCCAATGACCTTAGAAAAGATAAATACAACCAATTCAGAAATACCAAAACAACTTAAGCAAAAGATGATAATAACTTTAAAAATTGGGCCTAATCACGATGGCAAAAACTTCTGAAGCGATGATGATGAAACCTCGCTTGCCTTCAGTCCAATCAGGTCATTCTAGAAATCGGTCATAAATCCAGAGCTCCACTGCTTACAAAGTGATATGAAGTAGTTCGAAACTTGCAATCAACTTATTCCAGGCCAAAGCTTTGATGAAGACTTTCTCAATTAATGCAACATTTACAGTAAACAACACTCTGTTACTGCTCTCAGCAGTTCAACGGTTCACTCTTCATGCCCTCCTACATGTTCTATGCAGCTATCCATTGCTCATTGTATCCATTGCTTATTGTATCCACATGGCTGCCAGACAGGCAGGCTGGAAATGCGGTTAGCAATCACAGAACGTGAGAAATCAAAATGACGCAAACGGAGCTTCTTCTTCAGCTCTTGCCATCTGGTGAAAGTAAGAGCATTTAGCCATCTCTTCCAGGAACCGTTTTCCCTCTCCCTCTTTATTGCCTTTCCACTGGTCGGCTATGCTGCCAAGAAACACAGATGCACCAACATGCACACATATCAACAGATGGACAGACCAACAGACACATTGTCAATTACTCTGTTTTAGCCAACTGGTAGTCATTATTGTACTTTCTAATACTCAACCCAAGAATTATGGCTTACAGTAAGCGTCATTTCCAAGTCCTCTTCCACCTTCTCCCCACCCAAGTTCTCCATCTTTCTGCCCTTCATCTGTAGCCTCCTCCTCCTCCTCCTCCTCCTCCTCCTCGATCTCCTCCTCCTCCTCCTTCTGCTCCTCTTTCTCCTTCCTTCTTGTCCCTTCTTGTCGTTCCTCTTGTTCCCTCCTTCCTCTTCTTCAGCATCCTCATAATTCACAGTTGTCATTTGACCTCGGTTCAGTTTATATGGATGAATCAGTGATGCTGGCAGACGGATAGTGGACGGACACATGAGCACACACAGACTGACACACAGACTGACAGAGGTTGGCTAATGCTGACTTTCCACTCCGTGATGATGCCACAGCTGCTTAAAACAGCACTGCCAGCATTTCAGTCATGACAAGGATGACAATACAGATGATGACTTGCACCACCGCCACCTCCACCACCACCACCACCTCCATCACCACCACCACCACCAACACCACCTCTGCTATCACCACCACCATCACTGCCACCACCACCACCACCTGCAATCACCCCACCACCACCACCACCACCTCCACCACTTCTATCACCATCACACCACCACTACCACCACCATCACTGCCACCACCACCATTACCACCACCACCTCCATCACCATACCTCCATCACCACCACCACCTCCACCACCACCACTTCTATCACCAACACCACCACTGCTACCACCATCATTGGCACCACCACCACCACCACTGCCACCAACTCCACTACTACCCCAACCACATTCACTTCCTTCTCCTTCTCCACTACCACCACCACTTCCACCACCACACCACTGCCACAACCCACACCACCACCATCACCACCACCATCGCCACCGCCGCCGCCACCACCACCACAGCATTCACCCTCTTCTCCTTCTTATCCTTTTCCACCAGCACCAAAACGTTATTTTTACCACCACCACCACCATCACTGCCACCACCACCATTGCCACCACCACCTCTATCACCATACCTCTATCACCATACCTCCACCACCACCACCTCCACCATCATCACTTCTATCACCAACACCACCACTGCTACCACCATCATTGGCACCACCACCATTGCCACCACCACCTCTATCACCATACCTCCATCACCACCACCACCACCTCCACTACCACCACTTCTATCACCAACACCACCACTGCTACCACCATCATTGGCACCACCACCACCCCTGCCACCAACTCCACTACTACCCCAACCACATTCACTTCCTTCTCCACTACCACCACCACTTCCACAACCACACCATTGCCACAACCCACACCACCACCACCACCGCCGCCACCATCACTACCGCCACAGCATTCACCCTCTTCTCCTTCTCCTTCTCCACCACCACCAAAACGTTATTTCTTTGTGTTAAATCTCTTCACTTCTATTTCTCACTGGCTGTAAGCACCTGGTTGTTCTTCACCTGTTGACTGACTAACTGCACCTCAAATTCACATTTCTGCGTGACTTACACATGCTACAATATTTTCATAATAATTATAAAATAATAATCAATAATAATCCATAATATCAATATCAACAGTAATAATATTAATGACAATAATAATAAATAATCAATGGTTGGCTGAGATGGCAAGTTATGCCAACTCTTGACACATACCTTCCCTCTTCTTCTGTTGAGGACTCTGTGGTGGTGCATGCATGTACCGTATTTAATGTGCATTTGCTTTAAGTTAGAAGCAAGGCACACACACACACACACACACACACACACACACACACACACACACACACACACACACACACACACACACACACACACACACACACACACACACACACACACACACACACACACACACACACACACACACACACACACACACACACACACACACACACACACACACACACACACACACACACACACACACACACACACACACACACACACACACACACACACACACACACACACACACATACACACACACACACAAGCTTAAAAGGACCTCCCATCTACTGCCATGTGGACTGAACCAAGGATGGACCAAGTCTGTCCAAGTTTAGAACCCTTACTACAAAAAACAGACATTGAATGTCCATAAAAAATACAAAAGAGAGCTACTAAACTCGTCAGATGCCTAGCTAGGATGCTGTATGAAGTAAAAAGTTGTCGCTTTTTTTAACTGCAAAGAAGAAGAATGAGGGGTGATCTTATTGATGCCTACAAAATTCTACATGGACTTGAAATATAGATAGAAGGCAACAACTGGAAATCTGAGAGGTCACAATCTGAAACTGTACCATAAGTGGGTGCGATTAGACATTAGAAAATTCTTTTCTAGCCAAAGAATTGTGGATCACTGGAACTGGTTACCACAGGAAAATAGCATCGGCACCAAGCTTGAGCATTTTCAAACAGAAACTGAACAGCTGGATGGAATGATATAGGCACTGAAAGCATATATAGCTTACCTAGCCTATTAAACATAACTGTCACTGTAACTGAACAAAATGCATACACATGCACAATTGCACATGTGGATACTGCTGGACATGACAGTGGACACGTCAGCTCAGCACATTCAGTTCCAGCTGTAATGCCATTTGCCTTGTGGTGTTAAGGCCATGGGGTCTTTCAATGCTGCTGCACAGGAGTTCCAGACCAAAAGTAACAAGTGAAACTGGCAATGCACTACCATGCCAGGATGAATGGCTTATGAGTGAATATATGACACACATCTCTAGCAAGCAGTCTAATCATAGGAGAATAATCCTCTGAGATCAGACTCTGAAAGGTATTGCATAAATGATCTGATATACATCAACGACTCACTAGTAGCTGGATTGTCATTACCGCACTTCTTCTAGAAGATAGTAAACCTCAGGAATCGCACCAGTGAGGACAATTTTTACAGACGAACTGCACGCAGGTCACCATGGATGAATTATAAATTATTAAACTGTGTACCATCATAATTAAAATACATGTGGCTAAAATAGGGATCAGCATATAGGAAGCACGATAAAACATGAAGGAAAAGAGAAAACGAGTTTAGGACACATAACTTGATATAAAGTATTAGAAAAAGAGATTGAAAAGTGGGGCTAACATTTAAGAATGAGAACAGAGCACAAAGAAAAGAAACAGAACGTCTATGTTAGGAAGCATAACAGAGTAGGTACCGTGAGGATACTATATTAACTTTTTGGAATGAATTAATTAATTAATTAATGTTATGATAAGAGACAAAGTATTTAGGAAGCAAACTGGACATGGTGTATTAATTAACAAAAGAAACAATTGGGGTTTTGTCCAACATTTAGGAAAGTTCATTAGACATAGAGTATCAGGAAAGAAAACATAAATATGGATCAACATCTAGGAATAATACTTGTGCATGAAATTCTGCATAGAGAAATTGATATGAAACACTGAACTGGTGAAGAATAATGCTGGACTATACCAAGTTTTGGATGACAATGAGGTTGAAGCCAAATGACCCAGAAAAACGGCTAAACTTTCAGTTGTTATGATGCTGTTTGTGCTTCATCAGAAACTATTTCAACTGCCATGATAAAGTCTAAGAACAGGTCTTGATATAGCACACAATAAAATGGAGTGCTTACTCTCCCATACCATGTCTTTTTCGGTGATGTACTGGTCAGCTATTGATGAATGCCCATCTGGCACAAATGTAGTGCCCTGTGGAATATCTGGGCACAATGCCTCATAAGATCAGCATAAGAAGTACCAATCTGGTAAGTGAAACTGTTTGCTTTACCTCTTCATTCAGCCGTTTTCACTCCTCCTCCTCCTCCTCCTCCTCCTCCTCTTCCTCCTCTTCCTCCTCCTCGCAATATGGACCAGGAACTCTCAACATGGTGTCAACTATCAGCCCTGAAGGGGACTCTATTGGGTTGGTTTGCTTTAGGTCCTATAGCCAGCCACTGGTGACCCTAGCGGTATTTGGACATGGTTCTCTACAGATTAACTTTTCTAATTAACTCTAAGGTCAATTAGGCTAACAATGGTCACCTTCTAAAGTACTCAGAAGATACTATAAAAGTTTTCACTTACAGTCAAACATACCCAGTTATCCACATGATTTGTACTAAGGAGAATTTGACCAATTCTAAAGAAATTATGATTTAGATAGAAAACTGTTATTGACTTCTATGCATGGCAAAGGCCACTTGTTTTTTTTAATTTATTAATACTTTATTATCAATATTATTCATATTAGTAGTATTAGTATCTATTATTAGCATTTCATTTATTTATAATGTTAAATGACAAAATAGTACTAAGCAACTGCACTTTAAGAACTCAGAGGTTCCTATACAACGGACCATAGAAGTGGCTTGACAAGGCAAGCAGTTGGTTCAGCACTTGTAACATGAAGACTTAAGGTGGTTCAGCCCCCATTGAGATGACAAGTCCTCCACATATCATTGCTTAGCAGCAAAAACTGCCATTGGACAGTGGCACTATATAAATATTAATATGTAAATAAGATCTAAATTGAAACTTACAGACTCAGAATTACAAAATGACTGCTCAACCGATCAGTCACTGTATCTCCCATGTTAGTAATGAGGTTATCAAACAGTACCAATTGCTAATTGGTTCTAAATTTCAAATATCTCCTTATTGTAATATCATTGTTATATCTCCTTAAAATTCACTTGATGAAAAAGAATTACTGAGAATAAAACTTGTGTCACGTGTTCTGATTTCTAAACATTATAAACGCTGTTCCATGTACTGTTTCTTAAATGCCAACTTGAAATTTTTTTCAGTTTATAGGTTCATGTTGTCACTAAGGCAGCCTCTCACAATTCAGTAGCCATACAGAGGGACAGACGAGCAGAGGGAGAGCAAGAGGCGGACAGACAGAGGACCAGTTTCTGTTAATCACAATAAAACAGTTGACCTCTGAACAGAAGGAAAATATGACAGTGCAAGTAACATCAGAGCCTCAGTGGATAGGAGGGAATAACCAGTCAATACGCTGCCACTCAAAGAAACATTCTAGACCAGGGCTTCCCAACCTGGGGTACCCACACCCCCAAGGGGTGCGAGATGGCATTTCAGGTGGTGCGACAAAGAGGGAAAGTATGTTTCTATTGTGCTGTATATATATATATTTCTCTAATTGCTCAATTTGTATTTGCATTTTATGCATTGAGTTTAAAGCTTATTTTTTTAGTTCAATTTGTTCACCTTCAGTACTGTATGAGTGTATGTGGTTGAAAAATAGAAATTTGACTCATTCATTTTAAAATGTGATATTAGTTTTGTAGGGAGTGTGAACATTAAATATTTCCTAGGAGTGCAGGGCATAGAAAAGGTTGGGAACCTCTGCTCTAGAGTCTAGACAGAGCACCAGCACCAAAAGACAGAGAACCAGTATAGATGCAGAAGAATAAAGACAGGGCACCTAAAGACAGACAATCAAATACATCCAATACAGACAGCAAACAATACTGCAGAATAATTATATGAGCATATATAAGCATACAAAAAAACACAATAAAATCTGAATCATGCAGTGTATATATTTATGTACACAATAAAGTGGCAGCAAGAAAGACGTGAAATAATTACACTCATGATTTATTATTAATAAACAGCCATTTGTAGAGTGTCAGTTGCTGCTTAATTCCCAAAGGACAAGGCCATGAAACGGGCAGAGGACTTTCAGAAATTAAATTTCTGCACTGGTGATTTGAAGGCCATCGAGGTCCGGTGCGAGGCGATAGAATGCAGAGTCACATGACGCTTCGGCAGTGCACCAAGTGACGTCAGCCAGCCAGAACAATTGCAACTGAATTATTCAAAGAAACATAATAAATTCTGTAATGCACTACAAAACGACACAAGAATAAAATTTACTCCAAAAGACAACAAGATGAAGACTGCAATAATTTGGACAGCGCATGTCTCTAGCGTTGCATCTAAACATATCACACAACAACCATGCCGCCAAGTTCAGATATACATAGCCCCTTAGGAAGCTTTACCATACCTACAGGATGCTAACCACTGGGTGTGGAAAACTACTCTAAACAAAGAAGAATGCATTTCTGGGATGGCTAGCCTTTGCAGTCTTATTACTATTATTTATTATTATTACTATAATAATAATAATAATAATAATAATAATAATAATAATAATAATAATAATAATAATAATAATAATAATTACTATTATTATTACAATTTTTTTCCATGAGGTACATATAATCCCTCAGGAGTCTACAAAATGATGCTATGAGCTGTTGTAATAATAATAATAAAAATAACAATAATTATTATTACTAAAATAAGAGGATTTATGTGGAAAATAAACCAAAAACATTTCTCTTTGTCAGTGAAGACACTGACCCAGGTTGGAAGCACCTCTGATTTTAAGTAGGGCATAACCGGGTAGACATTTTCCACCGAGTACCGAATCCGAGTATTTGCATGTACTATTTGCCGGATCCGGGTACGAACCGAGTACCATTTGTTCCATATGCGAAGCTTCACATTTTCATGTAATAAAAAAATTATCGAACAAATTTTTGTACTTGTAATAACTGACTAATACATTTTGAATTTTAGAAATAAATAATCAATGAAATGGAGTTGACATCTGTTGTGGACTTCAGGTGTTGGTGTTTTTGTACTTGTTTTCTTCAAAATGAAATGCTAGATGAAGCTCAAAGCTAATATATTTTGAGCCTACAAAATTCCGGCATGTGAGGCAGACAAGCAACTATTTGCATGTACAGTATTTGCCGAGGCAAATAGTGCCGAATAACGGGATATTCGGCCGAGGCAAATGTCCGAGGCGATTTCCGGTTATGCCCTAATTTTAAGTGGCGCTATATAAATTCTTGATTACATTATTACAATTACAATAAATATACAGGCAACACTCATGTATAACTGTGAATGTGTGTGCGTTTATTTACATGCACAAATATATAAATATATATATATATATCAAAACAAGGTCTATGAGAAAGCATGTATGTATACATAGAAAAAAAATATATATATATGGTGTGCATGTGTCTATAATGGAGTGCAGATGTAATAAGGTCTGAGCGAAGCACTGTACATAAATATTTATTACAATAGATCATCTAGGTAACCATTGTTGACAGTATAGTTACAAACGAAGACAACGAAGCCACAACGTCCTACAGCTGCTGCTGTGCAAAGGACGACGCACTCAATTATTCATCATCAGAGCTTTGCTGTGACCAATATCTGCTCTCAGATGAGCACATGAGCATTGCTCATCCTCGCTTGACCAGCAGTGCTCTTATAAACCACCTTGTTCCACTCAAATGACTGCCACTTACATACATTAACACTTTTTTTTATCTCCAACTTTACAAACATCTTTGAATTACAAACAAATGTGAAGATTTAGAACAGTACCTATGATTATGCATACATACGTACATACGTACATACATACATACATACATACATACATACATACATCATACATACATACATACATACATACATCATACATACATACATACATACACACACATCCAAACATACATATGCATGCATTATTGCTATTATTATTATGAACATTTTTAATGCACACAAGTCACACAGAAATGTGAATCTGAGGTACGGTTAGTCGTAAGTAAACCACGTTTTCAGATGAATGTATCATTAGTCAGCAACTGTATAAATTAATTAGCTGGAAAATACAGATAAAGGCCAGGAAATGATTGGCACCTGCCACGTCATATGCATGACATCAAAATAATGTGAGGAAAAATAACTTTGAAAAACAAAAAACGAGAAAGATCTACAGTGAAATAGGACGCCTAGCAAAAAAGAAAGCACTATCTTGGATGAAACAAAAGCTGACAATAGTCACTAATTGCTTACTCTGCTGCCAACAGGTGATAAGCAAAATGCCAAAGATCACCTGCAGGCTGCAAGCAAGTGCCTCATCATTGTTTGGGTCAAGAGAGGAACCCATCCTAAACCAATCAAGACAATATGCCAGAGACGTCTGACTATGGATGCCCTGGACTGGTGAGAAAAATATCTGTTTATATATTCCACAGTTTTCGTGGACTCACCAAAGTAAATCTGTCAGTGACAATGGATGATGGACAGGCATTAATTAAAAAGCCAGTTTAGCAAGCATGCAGTGTAATATACAAGTGATTTATATAGCACCCTCACAAGAAATACTTGGACCTGAGAGTCTTTCAGTGTTGACATCCAAATACAACTGAATGCAAGGTTTGCCAAATTTTTCGTTTAAAATCTGCAATTTGTAACCCCTCTACCATTCTTGAACTGTATATTAGTGTTACGCCTTAGCACCAGACAAAGAACAATATAAATATGTAATTCTGTTGATAAGTTTTTCTTTAAAAACATACAAAAAACATACAAGTATGTAATGTATAACATATATGCACATACAACAGTCAAATTCATCTGATCAAAAACCAGCAATGTGAGCATCACTTAGATTCATGTACTTAACCGATCACCAACAGAACTGAATGGACACTGCTATCAATCAGTCACATAATCACACTGATACATGAATGCTTACC
The DNA here is from genome assembly GCA_963556255.1 of Allolobophora icterica. NCBI lineage: Eukaryota > Metazoa > Annelida > Clitellata > Crassiclitellata > Lumbricidae > Allolobophora > Allolobophora icterica. Next base: position 39,483,425 of record OY744609.1, on the reverse strand, counting down.
ATATTAAGGACTGTTATGAATTTAGGCATAAGTGCTCAATTATAAAACCAACATTGTCTCCATAAGGCCCGACTTTGTCTGAACCTAAGACGAATTTTCACATTTCATTCAAAGAGTTGCCCAGTTCTGTTTCTTTACTAAAGTTATCATCTATGTTACAGCTTGATATCATCAAATGTATCATATAACACAGCAGAAATATATCAAAGTGACACCTGTAGAAATCCAATACTAATGATGGTTCAATCACAGATTTTTATGGGGCACAAAACATCACACAGACAATATCGAAAGATCATTGGTTCATTTGCAGCCAGTAAAGAATTTGTGACTTTTGTTAACTTCACACAAACCTGACTATTTAAAAGAGTGACATATATGTTTCTTAGGAAGAATGATGGCAATAACCGGGAATGGTGATAGGCATAAAGTAGGCTGCGAAAATGGTGTTGCTTTCATAGTTAGTGCCCACAAAAGTTTGGCAGAAATCATTTAAATCCATAAATAAAGCCTTCTAATTTCTTAGCCCCTGGGAAAGTAATCAGGTCAGTTAAATATTTAAATTCAGCAGACAACAAACTTTCAACAATCTATATATTATTATGTCCACAGGTGTAACTCAGCAGAGGACAACACTTCACACATTCTGTCTTATCAGTTCATCAACTTTAATGAATATACAATCAAATATACATGTATATGTCAGCAACTAGTCCAGGCTTCGTCTTAGTCTGCAAACTGTTCATGTCATAGACAGAAGTTATTTATGCCACTCTACATCAAAGCCTGTGAATAAGCTGGTTCCCAAGACTCCACATTTTTGGGTCCTATAGACATCTCAAGATCACCATTATGTGTTCACAGCCAGGCTATATTGATTTATGTGTGATCATGAGGTTAAGAATCATATGTGTGTCCTTGGCCAGTAATTAATGCTAAGGATAAAAACTGGTAATATCATCCAGAACAGGACCTTGGCCATTACCATACAGACTGGAAAACAGTAATATATGTGCAAAGTTTTCCAGTCCATATGGTATTCTCAAAGAAGGAAAGAGAAACTGACACGATTGTTTTTCCAGGGGCTAGTAAATTAGACTTCCTTATTTAAGGACTCAAATGATTTTTGCTGAACTTGAGTAGGCATGATCTGTGACACACAAAAGATTGCCCTGGACAGACAATATGAACAAAAATAATATAACAAGATTTGGATGCAACATAACAGGAGCATTGGATTTCATAAATGATCAAAAATATTGGAGAATACTTATTCACACCCACTGCTGCCAAATGGATGGCCACAGGAACCGATTATGATGATGATGATTCTATGGCACTCAAGTACAAATGTTGGTAGTCAATATATCAATTCATTACATCTGAGAGAAGCTGGAAGATGTCTAGATCTCCATTCATCCCACGTGAGTGACCCAGGAAAATGTCTATATCTTTACATGATAAAAAGGGAAATAGAAGTGAACCAGGTAACTACAGACCAGTCAGTTTAACCAGTGTGGTGTGCAAGGTCATGGAAAGAATTATCAAGGATAACATAGTGAAACATCTGAATGACCATGATATTATAAAGGGCAGTCAACATGGATTTACCAAAGGCCGTTCGTGTTTGACAAATCTGTTGGAGTTCTTTGACGAGGTCTATGAGAGGATTGACGAGGGAAAACCTGTAGATGTAATTTACTTAGATTTTGCCAAAGCATTTGACAAAGCACCTCATGTAAGGCTGGCCAAAAAGTTACAAGCAGGTGGGATTAGAGGGCAGGTGCTAAGATGGATTCAAAGCTGGTTATCAGGTAGAAGACAAAAGGTGGGCATAGGTGATAAACATTCTGGCTGGACGACAGTGCTAAGTGGAGTGCCACAAGGATCAGTGCTTGGGCCACTGCTTTTCGTACTTTTTATTAATGACATAGACGATGGGATTTTATCTAAAATTTCTAAGTTTGCGGATGATACACAACTATGTAGAGCAGTGGATGATGAAGAAGAAGCAGAGATACTGCGGGAAGATCTAAGAAGAATGTTCAGATGGTCACAAGACTGGCAAATGCTCTTCAATTTGGAAAAGTGCTCAGTGATGCATATGGGGAGGAGAAACAACAAGTTTTCATATGAAATGGGGGGCACGGTGTTGAAAGTGAGTGATGAAGAAAGGGACTTGGGAGTGATTATGCACAAGAGTGCAAAACCTTCAAGGCAATGTGCTGAAGCAGCAAAAAAGGCTAATTCAACTTTAGGTATGATAAAAAGGACAATAGTCACCAGAGACAAAGATATAATAATAAGGTTGTACAAATCACTGGTTAGGCCACAGTTGGAATACTGCATCCAGGTATGGAATCCATACCTGAAACAGGACATGGAAAAACTGGAGAAAGTACAAAGAAGAGCTACGAAAATGATTTGGGGCTACAAGGATCTGAGCTATGAAGAAAGGTTGAAAAGGTGTGGACTAACAACATTGGAGAAAAGGAGGAGCAGAGGAGATCTGATTGAAGCTTATAAGATTATCACTGGAAAGGAAGCACTGCAGTGGGAGAGGTTCTTTGAATTAGCACCGAACAAGGCAACTCGGGGACACAGGTATAAATTATTTAAGAGGCCGAAGGGAACATTAGGGCAGAAATTCTTTAGTGCAAGAGTTGTAGACCTGTGGAATGGTTTGGACGATAGTACTGTCTCAGTGGACACTATAACAGCTTTTAAGAAGAAGCTAGGAAAATTGGGCTATTAAGAGTTCGAGGTAAATTTGCAGTGGTTCTAACACAGACTACACGTCTTCTGAACCACTTAAAACCCTTGTTATGTTATGTTATGTTATGCCCATACTGCATTCCTTACACTGGCTGCCCATTGAGCAAAGAATCCATTTCAAAATCTGCCTTTTTAGTTAACACAGTACTCTGATATTGTCACCAACCGACTTATCTCTCTTCCATGCTCACCCCTCATATAAAGCTTAGGAAATCGCTGCTCAGTTTAGTTCATTCGGTCAATTACTGAAGCCATTCAGGTCTAAACGTGAGACTCCTCTCTTTCAACCCGCTCAGCCATCATAGCCTGGATTTTCATTTTTCTGATATATGAGATTTAAACCTGGCCTCTCAAATGAATTTTGAATTTGGATATCAATTTCACTGCAAGCAACTATCTATTGATATCTTGGACATTATGACAACAGTGCTGTAGAAGTCATTAGACCAGATTCATCCAACCTCAGTGAACCATTCATCTCATGCGGGGGTTGTGATAGTAACCCAGACAGATGTCTATCCCAATTTATCCTCTCCAGTTTACCTGGACAAAATATACTGCCAATAAGGCACTAGTAATACACTAGTTTTATATATAAAAGGCTACTATAATGTCATCACTTTAGGTCAAATTGCGCTGTTATGCTCAAAGCATTCGTTCTTTAAGAATATCTCATATAAACCAAAGGATACAGGAGGCCACCTGGTGAATACTTCTAGAAACAATAGCAACATGGCTTTCAACATCAGCTGACTCAAAAAGCAGTAAGGCTCAACTAGTTCATGAACTAATTAGATATTTTATATATAGTTTCCTTATTCCTTATATGCAAATTTGTCCTGCTATACTGTCGTCTTGACGACGGTCGTCTTGACGACGGCGTTCAGAGCATTTTAACCAACGTCATAATTATGACGGGAAAATACACTAGTTTTATATATAAAAGGCTACTATAATGTCATCACTTTAGGTCAAATTTTGCTTTATAAACAAATTTAAATGGTTATTCATGAATCAAACCTGTGTTCCTTTGATCAAGTTAATTTTTCTTGTCTGGCACAGTGGCCAGATGGCTAACACATTGGCTTTTCACCTCTGTAACCCAAGTTTAAAATCTAGGCTTATCATGTTAACTTAACAAAGACTATATTGTTGAACTGTGTGTAACCTTGAAACCTCCATCTTTGATATGAATATGGCAAAGATCTCTGCAGCAGCTTGCCAACTGTAAATCGTCTAATTATCTTTGTGTTATTCAATTATTGATTAACTCTTTGTTCTTAATGACTTTTACACAGGCAGTGCATTTGTGATGTACTTAAAGGGTGTTAAAGTGTCTAGATATATACATAAGTGTCTCCTTGAATCCAGTCCACACAGGACTTTTTGCTGAACTTGCAGCTTCTGCAGTTAAGAAAGCTGCTCTAATATAACTGCCAGCTTTAGTCGGTAACAGTTACTACAACATTTGCCTCAATAAAATTAGCTCTTGCACAGATCCTCCAGTTGAACTCAGCTCAAAATGCCACTCCAGACCTTGGTATACCTGGAAAAAGGCTATAAACGTTATTTGGACACTAAATGTAGCATTCACTACCAACCATGGACAGGTTTTCCTCATTCATATAATTATATGTCAAAGTGTATGTTGGTGCATGTATGTGTGTCTGTGTGTCTGTGTGTATGTGTGTGTGTGTGTACAAACTGCATATTTGCATGAATACCGTATATACTCGCCTATAAGTCGATTCACGTATAAGTCGAAGTGTACTTTTTTGGGAAAAATAGTGTCCAAAATCGACGACTCGTGTATAAGTCGAACTCATAAAAGCAAAGGTAAAAGTGTAGTTTAGCATATTCAATTCCGTTGAAAATAAATAATGCATTTAATAATCGACGTGTTACCCACATGTTCATTCGTCATCCCGCTTCTTATTTCACATTCAACATTTTCGTCCTTCATCTGACTTCTATTAATATGGATGAAGGCAAAATATTATAGCGCTATTACAATTATTAACAAACTAAACCGCCAGTACCATTTGCGGTTTCGAACATTAAAAAGTCTCCTGTTAATTTAAAGTCATCCCGGTAAATGTAAGTTTTAATTGTGGTTTCGCCGTCATCGTCGTCGATTTCCGAGTCCTCTGGCGTCGTTTTGCAAGCCGTCTATGTAGGTACATGTAATATATTTATATAATGCCTAATCTTTAAAGCAACTGCTGTAACATATCTAATGGCAAATAATTTCGGAAGAGCTTCACCCATTCACAAGGTGAAGCAGGTTTCGTCATCGTTGTCAAGTCGATACCTTCATCACCTGGTCTAACTGGACCAGTCCTCTTTTTCTAATGACCTGACCTCGCGTTCCACATGCATTACAACCAATCCTTTATTCATTCTTCGTAAACCAACCTTTGGAATGAGCCTATACAATAAAGCCTTTTAAAAACCTTGTTTTGGGGCGTCTTACTATTGCTTATAAATAAACATTAGCATCAGTTTCATCCCATCTGCTAGACAACTAATTATCACATGAAATGCGTTCGTTATGGCCATCGACGTATATTGGGATATACGTCGATGGCTATGGCCAATAGTTTTGATCTGGATGGTCTTATATCGTTTACAATACAATTCCCAGGCAGGTCAAATTTGGTTTTATCAATATTTTGACCGTACGCGAAGTTAAGGTCGTATATGAAATGCGCTATAAAATGAAGTGATGCACAAAATGGCACCTGCGCCCAGTCAAAAGAATAACAAACAAGAACTGGCGTTGACGTTAATTATTATTTCAATGCCCGCATCATTTAAATTTAATAGACAATTATTTTATTCTACCAAATATTTTGTCAGTATTGTGCTAAAAATTTATTCTTTATAGTATCATTTGTTTATAACATTATAATTATTATTTCCTTCACGGTCATGCGATCGCTCATTGTTGCGTCATGCGATAGGCCTATCGGACGCGGTATGTTGTTGACCTGCGCATGAACTCCGATGGATAAATCTTGCGATCTTGGCTTGCCCCGCGTATAAGTCGAACCCCCAACTTTGGATTTTTAAAATTGTCCAAAAAAACTCGACTTGTACGCGAGTATATACGGTACCACCAATGCCAAACTAAACAGTTTTGCTGCAAATTTAGGTCATTCAGTACAATTCAGATTTCTCTGAAATGCATTTACAGTGGAGACCCGTTTACCCACGGTCTGTTTATGCGTGAATTCACCTAATGAGTGGTCACACCATGTCCAACAACAACACCTATATAACCCATGAGACCTGTTCACCAACAGTAAAGAAACTTGCTGTGTAACAATCAGCATCAGCTGTTCACAGATTCCTGAATAACGATGGGGCAATGGTTGCTACCTGCACTGCCCTGCAGCTGCAGCTGGGTTAAAGCACCGAAGAGAGTACCAGTACCGGTTGTAGCTGAACGCAATATATAGCTATACATGTCTCCAGTCTTCACACCTAGTTGCAGCTGTAACTGAGATAAATTACGGTATTTGTGCCTTTACATAAGGCCATACATAAATATCACATATTACTTCATCTCCTAATTTCAGTCCAAACCAATCAGCTTATCATGAAGGCTACTCTACTGAAACTGCTCTCGCCTTTATGCTGGACAACATCTTCTCATCTATTGATAAAGGAAAGGCATGTCTCACAGTTTGCCTTGACCTTAGTATTGCCTTCGACACTGTTGACCACCAGCTACTGCGATCTAGACTCAATAAAAGCTTTGGTGTCTCTGGTACTGCCTTAACTTGAATCAGTCTCAGCAAGTGAGTATTGGTACTGCTCGGTCTGATTCTTCTTTTTGCACTGCTGGTGTCCCACAGGGATCTGTTCTCGACCCCTATTATTTATGATTTTCACTTCATCAATCACTTTGAAGTCTAAATTGCAGTATGCTGATGATACTGGACTTTACATTGCTCTGTAACCAACAGATCAGTCTGGCAAAGTAATATTTGAAGACTGCCTCTCTTCAGTGCATGCATGGTTCTGCTTCAATGGTCTTGCCATAAACCCAGATGAATCTGAGGCAATCATTTTTGGCTCACGCCAGCGACTGCGCTCTTTCCCTTCTCATTTTAGCGTTGATCTTACTGCCACTGTTGTTCCATTATCAAAGTCTGTCAAAACACTTGGGGTCACTTTGGACAGTAATCTCATATTTCAATCCCAAATAGCAAACCTTTGGAAATCTTGCTTCAGTCATATCACATAAGGTCTGCTTTTACCAAAGAAATGTCACAGACCATACATAACCTGTTCTCTTGTCTGCTCTTGCCTCGACTATTCCAACTCTGTGTTTGCAGGCATATCAGATCTTCAAGTCAACAGGCTTCAATGCACCCAAAATTCTCTGGTTCGTGTGGTTCTGTTTGCATCTTCACATTCAAACTCATTAACTCTGCTACGTCAGCTGCATTGGCTAATTTGGCTTTCTGTATACCGTAATTCAGAATAAGATTTAAACTGGCTGTCTTACCTATAAAACCTTCACAACGAGCAAGCCCGCCTACCTTCAATAACTGCTCTCTCCTATACACACAGTCTGCAACCTTTGGGTATGGGTCGTTTGGTTGAGCCTCGATGTAGTACTGTCATGGGCTCTGGTGCAATCCATGTTGCTGCTCCTACGGAACTGAACCAACTACCAATGTTTGTCTGAAATTTGAACTCTTTCTCTTCCTTTAAGAAATGCGTCAAAACTCACTATTTATCGTTGCCTTTCAAGAATTAGGATCTCTAATAGCTCTTCACGAGGCAACTGACTAACCAGTGGCAACCACACCTCCTATTCACATTTCTGTGTGACCTTGCAAGCGTTAAAATGTTTGTAATAATTATAATAATATATATATTGGGATATATATATAGACTACTTAACAGGCTCTCAGCTGCTGTCTCAGCCAAGATGACAACAGCTGTATACCTATGCTTTAAAATAATGTCTGGAAACAATAGATATTAATATGGCAAGAAATATAAATTGTCTGGTATTAAATCACAGTCACTTTTGCCCTTAACTAGACATCAATGTGGCTTTTCAAGCAATTGGACAAATCTGATGGCAGCCTACAGCACAAGTGTCTTCACGTCAGACAGCATAGTCGTTGAGTTTTCTAGCCAAGCTAAGGCTTCTGTCAATCACAGACAACTGTATTTCAATATCATTTTCTTGATCCATGGGCCATTAACACGTGGTCCCTGTGACTCTGGACTCTAAGGACCACAGGTAAACAGATCTGCCCTGTATACAGATGCACTATACCAGCCATGTGCCACAACTGCAGTGTATTATTGCCAGTAAGAGTATCAGTAGGACTGTAGTCACTTACCAGCCGACTTTGGAGTAAGTTTGTCCCTGTGTGCAGCACAAACAGCTAGTAGACGATAACCAAGGTCAAGGTCATAGCCAAACTGACCTGCAACCTGACTAACAACCTGCAATTATAAAGTAAATTAATCACAGAATAAGTTCAATATCTCAAGGGCAAGACTTCACCCAATCAGCAATCATTCACAGAGAATAAATTTGGACCTTTCGATATTTACATCACCACCACCACCACCTTCACAACCACTACAAACATCACTAACACCACCAACCCACCACCACCTGACCCATCACCACCATCACCACCACAACAACCATTACAAGCACCACCATCACTACCAAAATTGCCAACCACTTCAAGTAGGCCAAGACATCCACCATATACACAGTTTCATATATAACCCAATAACAATGTGCAAATGTTGAAAATATTTCCAGTTAGAGAAATATCAGAGAGGAAAACTAGGAATGCTTAAAGGATGTTAATTAACATACACAGAAGGCAAGGTGCATAAGAATACCCAACAAAAGACAAAAAGACAGTAATGCATCCTAAAAAGAAAAAAACAAGATATCCAAGAATTGAGGCATGAAGAAAAAGACGCACAAGTACATAGCGTGAAAGAAAAGGAAGAACTTCGAAGACATAAAAATAGAAAGCAAGACACTGAAGTGAATCAGAAATGGAAAAACAGGAAATCCAAAGCAAAACGGAGGTTGGGGCGTCTGCCAATCATACCGTTAGACATCCCATGAGACGTTGTTCAAACTGCCACTGGAAAGCACGAGTGTCAGAGCACCACTCAAGCAGCTCACGTGCTGCGCTTGGATATGAACTAGGAGACAAAAGGTGCTGTAGAAACAACACAAAACAATTAACAGAATGAGACGCTTCATGAAGAAGTCTGTGAACCTATGTCAACAGCAGGATGCTGCAACAATACCTTCTAGCAAATGAAGCAATCCTTGCCTCAAAATTCAAAACTAGCAACTGAAAGAATAATTAGCCAGAAAAGAAAGTGGGACAAACTTAGACTAACATGATGCCAATGTTAGCAAGACAGGAGAAGAAGAACAATGCCTTGAGCTAAACCAAGAGGGTTTAGCAACTTCATTTTGCCTAGCCTCAATATATGAGGGTGGATGGCCAGTGCTCTCCCTTATCATCTAATCTTTCCATCAACAGTATTCAGTCAGTGTAGTCACTGTATAAATAAGTATGCAAGAACAGTGCTTCTCAAACTTTCTGATGCTGCTGACTGAAAATTGTTATTCCAGCCTTACCATGGACCCACTTATTCAACATCAGTTTACATATAAATATGACATTTTATATTAAAATTTAGATCTCATATTAATGTTTTCACTGTTTATTACAACTACACGTTTGATACTGTGCATGTTCAAAACTGTTTATTATGCATGAACGCTGTCTCGAATTCTCATTTGTTTGCTTTACATTGTATACAATTTAATATTTTATTTGACTATAATCAATATTGTATTTGGGTTATCATTCCACTGCCCGGTAATTAACCACTCACAGACCAGTATTTGACCAACGGACCACAGTTTGAGTAGCAATGAGCTACAGGGCATAAGTGAAACAGAGAAGGAAAAGGATAAGGAGGAGGAACAGTAGCAGGGGCAAGAGAAGCAGCAGTAGAAGGAGGAATAGGAAGAGCAGAAAGTGAACATGTAAATGGATGATGAGGATGCCTAATGAGGAAGAGGAGGAAATGGCATTTGTTGGAGCTCAGCTTACCTGAAGCTGTTTCAGTGCCTTTAAGGGGTTTCTGAAAAGGCACCATGTAAAGATCCAGATACATGGAAACACACCTGTACTAAACAATGTGACATTTGAACAAACAGATGGTCTTGGTCACGACAGATACCTGTTGGATACACTGAAGTCGGTCGTTTGTTTGTTGAATGTGTAGGTCAACATCGCTCATATTACCCGGGTCAACGGTCGACCACTGTGCCAACGCTGACATTGTTAATACACCACAAGACGACAACTTCTTCTACTGGTCGCCACTGGCGCCACCAACTGACCACAGTTCATCGTTCCAAGAAAGTAACTAACACCAGAAACACAGAAATACCACTGTACACAACCACATCACACTGACTACCTTCATCTACTGTAAACTCTCATATAACACCTACCAGCACAATGTGTTGTCATCTGGATGGTTTTTTGGCATTGGTTTTTATGGTTTTACCTTTTTTTTCTTATTCTTGTAGAAGTTCTTTTAATAACATTGATTTAATGATTTTTAATTTTGGAAATCACAACTAAATTAAACTGAGTTGGAGCTTTTATTCATGCCATTTTATTAATGATTTTTATGATCTGAAATCCAAAAATCTTAAAACAAAAAACCAAAAACAACAAAAAAACCATAAAAACCAGAAAAATAAAAACAAAAAGGCCAACTTTTCATCTTGAAAAAACTTGGTGTTTTGCACCCCTGCATGTTCCACTACCAGCATCAAACACTTTTATATTTACCACTGTACCTCGTAATACGGTCTCCTATGCAACAATTAAAATCCTTCCATTTTAAAGATGGGGTCACATTTGGATGCAGTCCTAACGGGCCTCAACTTCATCCCGCTATGCTCTGAGATCTCTTCCAACACATGGATTTCCATTGCCAATATTGCAAGGGCAACCACATTATCCTGAATTATGTAAGCCTCCTCCTCATGGTTGGGTTACCTGAGTCAAGGTGAAAAGAACAGAGCCGATAGGCTCATTACGCGTATGTGCAAAATGGATGACCTTCCTTTGTCTATTCAGAAAGCAGATCTTGCTCGCTTGGCTGATGACCAGCTATTTAAAGCAGTGGTCTCAACCCACAACATGTTCTTTGACCTTACCTCCCAGAGAGCCGACCCACTCCTTATCTTTTTTACCCTCAGGCTCACAATTTTTCCCTTCCAATTAAGAATGATAAAAACTTTATATTTAGGGCTTTATATCGTAACTTGTATTAGCTTTGAAACGAGTGAGAGACAGCTGATAGATTTCTTTTCATTCTTTAATAGTCTACGATGGTTACCAATTATGTTGTGTCAACTGGTTAGAAGAATAAACGAATATTTGAATTGATTTTGACCACAAACTGCATCATGCATTGATTAATGTACAGCTACAATGATCATATATTGTAATTAAACATGTACTATCAACATCGTTTGCTCTAGCCTGCACAACTACCAGCATCACGCATTGTCATAATTATGTCATTGTAATAATCATCATCATCATCATCATCATCATCATCATCATCATCATCATCATCATCATCATCATCATCATCATCATCATCATCATCATCATCATCATCCAAACTATACTGTCATATACACAACTACTATTATCATATGTCGTCATTGTTGTCATCATCATTGTTGTCGCCATCAAAGTTCAGTCTTTATATACACCTCAGTGCCAAGACAGAAAACATTGGAAAATAGTATAGAGTGCTATGATCATATCCTAGCATGATGAGAAGAGGAACACTACCAGAACGCACTAACCAAGTTTTTGTAAGGGAAAGTTATAAAAATTTCAGTTGCATTTTGAAGGTCATTGAACTGAGATGACTATGTTCAAGTATTTAACAGCTATGAGTTTTTATTGATGAATATTGAGCTTGTTGTTGATTTTAAGAAGCAGAATGACATTTCATCATGAGTTTGAAATCTAAAGGATTCAAAAACAGTGGCATAGAATCACATTATAAGTTCCACTATTAGTGGAAAGCTGATGGTAAAACTGAGCCAGAAATTTTGTAGAGATATGAGCATGTAAGGAGGTGCTCGATAGTGTAGTGATCAGCATGCTGGAAAGTCAATCGAGAGACCAAGGGTTAAAATCCCACCAGGGCAGAAATTTGGTTGAGATTTCTGCTCCACATGCACCCCCTAGTCCACTTGGCTATAATGAGTACACTGACCATACACTGTGGGTGGAAAGATGAGACGATGACGAACAGAACTGGCCACCCGCCCTCATATGCCAAGGCTAAGAAAATGAAGTCGCTAACACTTCATACCCATGGCTGCCTCAGGGCTCGCTTAAGGGACTACTCTTCTCTTCTTCTGAATATGCAGGAACTTTAGGCAAGCTAAGTTGAAGTAGATAATATTATAACCAGTTATCGTTATTACTATCGTTATTATTAGTCATTGTTGACCCTGTTTTAATTTAAAATTCATTACAATCAATAATAATGTTCTAGTCTTCCAAAGAGATATCTGCTGCCATATTATTTGTTCTCTCAATTTAGTTAAACCATTGATGTATTGCCAGAGTAATTGAAAACAGAGACACATTCTTGTCGAGGTCCTGAACAGATTGTTGAAATGTTGCCTCCTCTTGATTGCCCGAGGTCGATCGTAAAGCGGCTTAATAAGTTGTAGTAGGTAGGTGTGTATATATTTGACATTAACTCCGGCAATTACTGCCTTTGGTCAGCTAGCCATCATCTGCTGCTTAATTTAGCGATTTAGGCGATGCATGGCATTGGTCGTTTGATACGGAGCGGAGGAGGATGAGGATGGAGACGGATGAAGGAGGATGGAGGAGGATGTTGTTTGGTCGTCTGCTGGCACCGCGTCTGCCTCCGGCGGCGACCAACCATGCAAGGAGACGCAAAGTTGGAGAGGAACTCAATGAAGCCTTAATGGAGTGTGAGTGCTGAAACATGTAACTGATATTAAGGTCTCTCGCTGACGCTTATTTGGCATGCTCCTCCTCCTCCTCCTCCTCCTCCTCCGTGGCAAAGATGGCTGGCTGAAATTGGATATCTAGTCATTATTCCTAGTCAATAGCCACTATGCAAAATGCTGACAGGAAGCGTTTATAAAGATCTGTCTGAGATTTTCTCAGTCACCAAAGCATACAAAACCAATGAGCAAAGCTATTTCAAAAGTCAACATCAGAATATCCGGGCCCTCAAGAAAACACTTAGTGACCAACTGGAATACTGTCAACATAGGTATTATCTCATAATTAATCTGATAAATACTTGACCATCAAATGACAACATTGTCCCATGTACATGTTGAAACAATAATAAAGTAAAACCATTGTAACTGATGCGTATAAGGGAAATCGTTATGTCCAGGAGTTGCAGCATCTGGTATTTCTCATTGATTCATGTGGCAGACTGACCACAAAGCTTTAAACATAGAAGTTAACTATGATAATTTTATTTTAATAATACTCAAACTGCATAACATTTTTATAGTTAATTTGTTTCATTCCTGTTAATTTGCTTCTAATACTTAAACAGTTTGTTTTAATTTAAATTTAACAAATAAGTATTTATTTCTTTTCACATCCTTAATTTCTCTCCAGTAATTAATTGCAGCAGAAGATCAAAGGTCACAGGCACTCCCTTTAGGCCAAGGGTGTCAAAACTTTTTAATGGTGGGCCAGTGGCAAAATTTTCCAGCAAGTGGCATAGTGCGACCGCACGTTACCTCCGGAATAACGTACGCGTACCGTACGTACGTTATCGAAAAAAATAACGCACGCGTACCGTACACGTACGTTAAAAATGCCACAAATTTATCTGATCATTCACAAAGAACCTCCATATACCTATAGTCTTATAAGGTACGCTACCATACGCGTACATAAAAAATGATCAGTTTAGCTCCACAGTATTGGTCTACCCGTACGCAGACCTAATTATTTACGAACGGTACCGAAATTTAGTATTACCAATAAAATGACCACTGGCACTGACCATCCTATAAAGTGTGCTGTAAAATCTTAATATTCTTCACACTAGGGGGACCTATACATTAAACAGAATATTAACAATTTGGAATTTAAAAGTTTGAAAGTAGAAATCATTGAACAGCCACAGATGACTGATGTAATGGTTAAAATTGTTTACGACCGTCAATCACTAACTTTTATTCACTTTTCTTGTGCATAATGTTATGTATTTTATTTTCGTCATAAACAGATGTGAACGTACGGTAACGTATGGCATAATAACGTACGCGTACTGTACGTACGCTATAGAAAAAAAATAACGTACGTACCGTACGTACGGTCGCACCTTGAGCCAGGGTGCCAAAGGTGCCTGAGCAACATGGGGGCAAAATTACAAATTTGAACTTTTATTCTCAAATTGTGTAGTCTTTAGGGAAGGCTCTGCGGGCCATAATAAATCATTTGTCGGCCAGAATGGCCCTCCTTTTTACACCGCTGTGAGTTTATGCCAATAGCCTAAGTGTAGGGTGCCTTAGTAGTAGGCCCTACAGAGGTGTGCTATAGTCTAGTGGCTAGCATGGTGGACTGTCAACCACAAGGTCGGGGTGGGGTTCAAATCCCTGTGAGGGCACAAAAATTGTGCATAGATTTTTGCACCATCTGCACCCATAACGAAATCAGTGTAATGTTTACACTGATCGCACACTATCAGTGAGAAAATGAGACGGTGAGGGAGAGGACTCACATGCTGAGGTGAATGAAATGAAGTTGCTAACACTTCATATCCATGGCTGTATCTCAGGCTTACTTGATGGACTGCTCTCCTTCTTCTCTTCATAGTATAACTATATGTTTTTGGAGTAATCTTTTCTCTCTGCAACACAGAGTAATCTGGTGTCCCCCACCCCCCACAACACACTGCCACAGTGCAACATGGAAACTTTGCTGTGGTTGGCCACTCATTCTGGAACATGTTCCTTGCAATCTGCGACATTGGCTCCTTCTCCTTTCTCTACCTGTATTTTGTAAACAGTTGAAGACCATTTTATTTGATGTGGTCTTGTATAATCAGACCGGAAGCACCTCTGATGAGTTTTATAGAAGAGGTGCTATATAAATTAACACTTACAGTTAAAAAAATTGCAGAAACTCTGCTGTATCTGATGCTAAAGAGACTGAGAGATGTTTCCCACAGTAAGCATAAGATAGCATGCAAATCAAGTAGACATTGACTATAGCATTTCGTTTGATGCATTGCTCTAGTCATCAAATAGCCGTCCTCCATTTCACACGTTTCATTTATTATTATTATTATTATTATTATTATTATTATTATTATTATTATTATTATTATTATTATTATTATTATTATTACTATTATTATTATTATTATTATTAAAGCAGTTTTATATAGCGCCCCTTCAAGATTGCCTACTCAGGAGCACTCCCAGCCCAACCACGGTCGAGCACTCCCTGCCCAACCACGGCAGCCATGGCAGCTTCATCTCATTTCGTTAGTGACATGCACTGTGCACAGTACTTACAGGTGCTTGCCATACATTTGTATACAAGTCATTGAGGAGGACAGACATCAATGACATCTTATAAATAAACTCATAAGCAACTCTAGGGTTCCTATTATGCAGGCAGCTTGAACTTGGTCAAATCGCTTGGGAACAACAGCACATCTCTCAATGATTTTTAAATTTAAGATACTATCAACAGATAACTCTCAGGAATTATGTTCTCCTTACTTTTCTTCACTTTTTGTTAACAAAATCAACAGTGTGCTTTCAAAGCAACACTTAGTAACTGGATGAAAACAGCCAACATGAAGTTCAGTGTCCTGCAGGTGCAAGAACTTACTCAGTGAAAGCTGTGTATAGCATGACAGAAAGGTATGGGGAGCCAGACGTCCTGCATGCACAACTGGAATATGATAACTATGATAATGGTAAGTATAAGCCCTGGCATTAAGCCGCATTAGTGTGGGTAGCTCCAAGCATAGAACTAGACTTGAGTCACCGCTGACCCCAAGAAGTGTGTCTACACTTTCTGATTACCACAATATATTTATTTTCACATATTTTGTATTAGCATCGAGTGACAAAGATCAGGCGACACTGATGATACTAAATAATTGTCTGTACTGAGCTTGTTAAGGTGTTCAGGCAGTGAACATTTCCGTTGTTTGTCTGCCCTAGCAGACTTCTTACAGTCCTTTTTGAGTGAGAAATAGTCTGCATGGCCCCAGTCAGTCTTGCATTTCTTTTTCCTAGATACCACATCATGTGTTCTGACCCTAAACCTTTCTTTTCTTGGCTGGCTTCCCATTGTATGGCATCTCTAAAGATATCCCAGTAAGGGCAATGCTCTACACATATGCTGTTAAACTGATCCCTTACATTAGCTTGGTTAGCCCTGCTAACCATGGGATGTTAAATCTTTAAGGGAGCTTTGTGCATCTATTGTTTGTCTTCAGCCTTGTGGAGAGAGTAGCAACAGCTGATCAATTACCTGAATCACATTCAGTTTGTGTGATCCACCTCTTGTTGACAAAAACAGGGTCAGTCTCCATCTTACTGGCCCAGTTAGCTACATCGGTAAGAGCGTAGGCTGCGTCTCATGCGCCTCTGTGTTAGAGAGCATGCGGACGGCGGTTTGCTTCCCAAAGGTGGCTTATTTCAGAGATTCAAATCTCGGGCTAGCACGGTTCCAAGACGGGGACCTTAAATGGCGTGGCACCCATTCAAACGGGCAGCGGTGGTGAAGGATCTCACCTGATCAATTCATTGATAAATGAGCAGGGTCGAGGCCATATACGGTCGCTATAGAAAATCACGCACATTTACATTTACATTTGTGTAGCCATCATTGGAAAGCCATGTAAACAGAAGGATATCTCACCACTTAAACCATAAAGCACATATACAGAATCTGGCAGTAGCACAGGATTCCAGTAACCAATCCATGTTGTTGGGATTGCCCTTCCAAATGAACCAACCACAGAGGACTGGGTTTCCTGTAGTACCCTGAATGCATTCAAATCTCCATGCTATATGATGAGGTTACTTCTACCTGTTGGATTCAAGGCATCTTCTAGCGAATTGCAGAAGGCATCTTTCCTGTCCTTATTGGCCTCATTGGTCAGTGCATCGGCCACTATAAGAACAAGTGATCCAATTAATGTCTAAAGACACCAACAAACAACCTGTAATCCATGGGATGACAGGTGGCCAGTGCACCTGAGGCGTCTCTGTTAAGCGTGAAACCCTCTTGGCTGATGTTACCTTGGGGGTAGGCAGACCACAATACTCTACAGGTCCCTATGGTTGTCACTCGAAATAATATGCTGCTTTATCTTTCTTGTACACTGTACAGCTCTGTGCGTTTGCAAGCACTTCTTAATAAAGAATACACTTACTTACTTACTTACTCCTGCAGGGAGCCATCTAGCCTACTGATGGCCTGCTGTTTGAATACAACATAACCTAATTAACATTCCTAGCCTCATTGTTTCAACATAAAATATTTTTATCCACACTTATTTGACACAATCTGTGTTAATATCATAATTTAATGCTTCCTATATATTAATTAGCTAATGGCAAGTGATGAATGAGTAACAATGGCATATGTGGATGCACATGTGCAGCAGCCTTCAAATAAAGTTCTTTTTAATCATTCTAACAAAGTTGTCTATTATCCTGTGATATCTGTAGAGGCAGGGCACACCAAACAGTGTGGGCAATTGGCCTTTGTTGCACTATAACTATTAACTATAGGCTCTGAAAGAAGATACTCCACTGATGTAATGCAAGGCAAGACCTGATGAACAAGTGGACTGTGGGGGACACCTATTTGTGCACCATATGAATTTCATCCGTCTTAGGGTCGGTGGAGGGTTCCAGCCCTAAGCCCACCCTTGGCCTAGCCACTGTTTGGGTCTGTTGAATCTGTCAGCTGCTGGAGCAGAGATGTGACTACTTTTTGATACATTAATCTACATTGATAGGGTTGGTCTGAACCTTAGGGAAACCAGCGTTTACCATTCTACTTCACTAATGTGATAACCAAAATGTGTTTACATCCAACAATAGTTCATCATGTGTAATGCTATAGATGTCGCCAGGCACTGGTTCCTATTTGCTTCTCTTGTGATGTACTTTGGCTTAGAGATTGTTGGTTTACCTGCAGGAGGTAAGAGAACAATGCCTCATTGCAACAAATTGGCTATTGTTCTTTCTTGCATCTCAGTTCTTAAAATTCGCTCCATAAGACTAAAACAGTTAGGCTGAGGCAGTGAGGCTGAGGCAGTGAGGCTGAGGCAGTGAGGCTGAGGCAGTGAGGCTGAGGCAGTGAGGCTGAGGCAGTGAGGCTGAGGCAGTGAGGTTGAGGCAGTGAGGCTGTGAGGCTGAGGCAGTGAGGCTGCATGCATTACACAGTTAATCATTGCTGCTCTGTGAGTTGCAAATGGTCCATAAGTTTTCGTATGAACTCCTGAGTCAATCATTCGGTTGTGCATCAGGAATGTTGTTTAACAGAAAATACTGTCTAGTTGTTTCTTGTGGGCTACAGAAATTTCAGTCCCTCCATGCACTGCCACATAAACATGACTTGTAATGTACTGAAAGAAATCTGGCATCAATGTTGTCACAAGCAACTAATCACATAGCATTCAAATCAAATCAAGTGAACTAATGAGTCAGTCAGTCTTCATAGAAGCAACTTATATAGCACTTTGCAGCAAAGAGCCCACACATATTTATTTATACGTTAGGTCACACCTGGTTAGAACTGAAAGCATTTAAGTGCTTCTGGTGGGTTCATTATACAGTGCAGCCATATAAATGTCTTCATATTAACATACATGAATACAAGCAGTGGCTTCAAGTCTAGCTCCTTTCAGACAGAAACAGGGTTAGATTTTCTAATTGACTAAAATTTTAGATAAAAACCGACTACTGGTTGAGAGGTTTCACACAATGAGGGGTTTTCCAAGCACAAGTTTACTAACTGAGTCTTGGATGACAAAAAAATGGACTGAGCACTCGTCAACCCTTCTAAAACTAGGTTTCTCCTTTTTGCAACTTCACAGCAACTTCACAGTTTTAATTCTTTGATTCTGTCCATGTAGATATTTCTGTTATACAATGCAGTTGTTCAACGGGCAATTTGGGGTTGTGCTTGACTTAAACCTGTCATTTAGTGGACACGTTAAGTTGATATGCAGGTCTGCCCACCATCACATTTATGATATCAGTAGACTTATATGCCACATTCCCTTTTATGCCCCTGACTTGTTTGGCTAATGCCCTCACCTCTAATTTTCTCAACTACTGCAACATACTTCTTACTGGCATCTTAAAAGATAACTTGAAGAAGCTGCAAAGAGCCAGGGCTATTGCTATATTCCAAAATATGAACATATAATGCCGATACTTAAATCATTGCATTAGTTGCTCACAGAAATGAAAATAACTTTCAAAACTGAGCTGATTGCATACAAGACCCTAAATTTCAACCTTACTACTATTTAGTCTATGCTGACTTCTAAGACTTCTCTCTGTCCAAGGTTCAACTTGTGGAAAAGTTCTGGGCTAGGAAAGCAATTTCACAAGAGCCAACGAGTGCATTGGAGTATTTCCTCATGTTCACTGGTTTGTACTTCAGCTACTGTAAAAGAATCTTCACCTCTCAACAATCCTCTGCTTTCCCACAGAAATGCTGCAAAGGAGATGCCCTAAGGAATGAGTAATTATACTAATTACTTTACCTTACCTTATAAAGATATCTCATTCCTCACACAAATGCATAATGATCACAAGAATGTGTAATTTGTGTTTCAGTCTGAAGTCATAACTATTCTTTAAGCTGTGACACAAAAGAGACTCTTCTTCTTTTGTCCAAATTACAGTCTCATGACACGTCTCTACTACCCACACAATTCCATCCGTCGTCGTCGGCGGCGGCGGCGTTTTTATCCTCAACATCGTCGCCGCTCTTCCGAGAAACCAATGCTATCATAAAAGTGTGATCACCAGCTGATGAAAAGCAGTTCAGCTGCAGCAGCTAAAGAAGAAGCAGCAGCAGCAGCAGTTGATGGGAAGTGAAGGGATCGAGCAGATGACTAATCGCGGAAACAAAGCGTCCACGGGGCGGTCAGTCATATAGGCAGATTAGACGCATATATGCTTAAGTACACGACAACGACGACGACGACTATGAGGCATAAGAATATGCTGAGCAGCGTGACGACGACGGTACTTGGCATCGCCGGTGCCAAGGGCCACCACCACCACCAGCAGCAGCAGCAGCAGCGGTGGCGGCGGTGGTACACGTCGACTTGATGTGCCATCAAGACAAATGCAGAAATAATAACACAACTCATCGGGACGGTGGCCGCGCGGGAAACATTTCCTCGACGTCTGCTGGTGGTGGCGGTGGTGGCACCGGCGCCCGCGCTCTCTCGGTCGGTCGGTCGCTCTCTCCATCGGTCGGTCGGTCGGTCGGTCGTTCGGCCCAGTCAATCAATACAATATCCACTGCCCATTTCTCTCGATTTCTGGCAAATGCTAATCTATCGCTGCAGCGGAGGAGGAGGAGGAGGAGGAGGAGGAGTGAAGAAGAGAGGAGGGAGGGAGGGCAGTGGAGGAAGCAGTGGCCGAAGAGGACCGTTCTGTCGCCACTCGGTCGCCGTGTGGCGGTATTACTGCCAGTAGCATGCATGCAGACTATTTGTTTGAACGTATCTGCCTCAAGGACATGTCAATTGATGTTGGATTATCTGGTAGGAAGGGAGAGAGCGGGAGGGAGAGGGAGAGAGGGAAAGAGATAGACAGACAAATACAAACATACGGCGGCAGACTGAGACTCCGAGGAGGAGGCGGGTGGTGATTTACTATAAGACTCTTAGGACCGCCACACAACTGTTAGATCTTCTCTCATAAGGCACACACCGTAAAGGAGCATCACTCCTTCTCTTTGCAACAAATTAAGACTTTCAATAATCATTAAGCTTTGCTTTCCCTGAAGTGCATGCTCTGTTCCTTCGAGCTGCAAAATTTACAGCTAATCAGTTTGGAGTCACTTAAATAATCGGATGGAAATTACCAGGTGCCTGGATAAATCAGGATTGTTACTTGTACAATAAACGCAAGCTGAATCTTTGTTAATTGCCTCTGAGCATAAGAATTAACACTACAAGCCCATGAGGACAATCAGGGTTGCATTAAGGCTAGTGCGGGCCTGGGTGCTGTGATACCTATATAGCCATCAGCATGAGGCCCAATTACAAGTACAATAACAATTTTTAATGTACTTCCGAAAATGTGGGACCCTCAAACTGCGGGCCCGGGTGCTGCAGCACCCTTGGCACCCCTTTAATGCAGGCCTGAGGACAATACCTTATCCACTTCCTTATATGTTTCTCAGCTATTCTTAAGAAATACATGACAGTGAATGTGCTTCTGACACTGAAGGTGTATGATGCTCATATAGTGCTGTACAAGTGTTGTGATGTATGCAGTATAAGTGTTTGAACTTGAAAAATTACTATATATGCTAAACAATTCATCAGTATTTTAAGGGCACAGAAAGGGAAAACAAATGCTAGAAAAGAATGAAAGAAATGTACTGCTACAGTATGCCTGGTTACATGAAGACTCATAATATTGCTTCTTTAAGTCAAATCACATCTAGTGCAGCCCTGAATCGCACACGGTCCATTGCTATTGGTTGAGAATACATTGGTTAGCAAGTGAAACCATGAAAACAGACTTTTGAAATCCAAGGCAATCAATTGATAAAGCGAATCACATGAATAACTCTAGACTTAAACGTTAATGACTAACTAAAACTGTTTCAAGAGTCATTTCTAGAAACCCTGTACTTTCACAGAATAATACATGTATTTCAGTTTATTAGTAGAATCAGTTTAAACACACCCACTGCCTTGCACTCAAATTTGGGGTAAAACTATCCCCTAGTACAACTCTGTGTTGTGTCTTGCCCCTGTCTTTACCCTGTCTGCCTGCCTCTGCCTCTGCCTCTGCCTCTGCCTCTGCCTCTGCCTCTGTCTCTCTGTTTGACACAGACTTTGGCATGAGGATCGGATTTGAACTGCTGCATGTTATTTCAGTGACATTTAATGAGAAATTAATGCTTATTTGACAGTGTTATGCTACAGAGCAGTTAGATTATAATAGATTGCATATAAGTCATAAGAAGTACTCATAGGTGGATCTTTTTCATTCTAAAATGATGGGACCTAGTTGCTTTCTGGCATCCTTTCTAATGACTCCACACAATCCAATAGTGAGCCTGGTCCCTGATATAATCGCACGGCGATTTGGTGTTCTCATTGCATACATTACACACATACATACACTCACACAGGTACTGAAGGGCAGTTGTTTGCCTTGCTAAGTGTTTCCTCTATATTCAGCCAAGGCAAGCAGACCATCTTGTGTTAGCCTGATTATATGGCTAATAGAGCAAGTGTCAGCAGTAGAGGAAAGAGGCGACTCCCTCGCGCAGCACAATCATGGTCAGTGACAGACTCGTCAAGAACAAGTCAGCGCGACAGGCAGTCAGCCGGGCAAGCAGACGGACAGATCGGCTCAGCATGCCAACACGATCTATGCCACCGCCGCAACCGCCCCTGCGGCCGCCGCGGACGGACAATATGGCGTCGTAGAGCGCGTCTAGCGATCTAGACGCCGCCTCCTACTCTTCAGCTACAAGCCCAGAATGCTCAACAGCGCCGGAATTGGCTTCCGTCTCTGATCTATTTCTATGGAAAACACTTTCTGCATTTAATCCACTTTGAATGGATGATGATCGCAGCTGCTGCTGTGTGTTACATCTCAACAACCTCTACAAACGACGCTAAGTCACCCACAACTAGACGCATTCTAAAGCTCTTCAACACTCAACACTGCTTACCAGACACTGATGTATAATGCATTCTTCAGTAAATAAATGACTGTCTGTTTATTATTACTTTTGCCACTGGCAACTAAGCCGTTGGTCCTAGAAAACATCGCTCTAGAACTCACTGCAGTTCCATCATATACAACAACAGCAACACAGCAGACAACCGGATTTAGCGTCAGCTATACATACGGAATTGTGAATTTCACACCTTTGTAGCTTTCACCTGGACACTCAGGTAATTAGCCAAAGGAGTTATGCTACCTGATGTCAAAATATCACAATGTGCAAAGGTATCACAGTGTGTGCAACCGCAGTGTTCTCAACACATTCACCTGCTCAGGCAACAGGTTTTTTTACTTACACATGACATAAGCCTGACTTACTTCTCTATTTTGCACAAGATTTTCTGAACAAGGGCACCTACATGGTACAAAGTGCAACGACCAATTGCTTCACTGATGATGATGATGATGATGATGATGATGATGATGATGATGATGATGATGATGATGATGATGATGATGATGATGATGATGATGACGCCCATAAAGAAAATTACGATTTACAGTTAAATGATGAACACCTTCATTTAACTGCATTACTGTTTTGGTTCTTAGTCACTTCAGGTGTTGTTCTTATTTATCCTTTCACAGCTGTTTGTCTTGAAAAACTTCAGTTGCACTTTAATCCAATCCTGAGGCATCATCAATGATGGTCCTCGAGGCGTGTAATAGGTCAATAGGTCCCTCACCAAAGGTCACTTGCACTTCAGTTCCCATATGCCAGCTTGAGGTGACCATTGAAAATCAAGCATCCTTACAACCGCCTGAAGCTCAACACTTCACATTCTTAAGTGTAGACGATACTTCACCAAGACCGATGCTTTCTTTCATCCGCACTTTACCGCTTCATGCTCTGACTTTTTTGTGCCCTCTGCTCACTCACTATTTGTGGCTTCACTAACAAATGGTGTATTTTGCTCAAGAGAGGCAAAACCACAGCCCAGCCCTGTGTCCAAGGCAGGCAACAAAGTATGCCATTCTGCCTGGTGAAAGTGATTTCACCAAATGCTATAGTCACAACTAACTGACATTAATTCAACTATTTTGTTGTGCTTTGGCCAAGGCTACCCCTATACTCATAATTACTCTTACTGTTTAGGCTAATCTGTAAGCACCTTTGAGAGATTATTAAAGCTGCTCTTGAAATGCTCACCTGCATGTTTATACACAGACATATCAGCACATGCAGAGACACATATACATAGACACATAGTCACATACATAAATATACACAAACATATTATCCACATGTATACATAAATACATACAAACATTTCATCTACCTCATCTACCTTTGTTTCAATTATATATATCCAGGGCTTTTTTTCAGCCAGAATGCGCCGGAACGGCGTTCCGGCACCTTTTTCAGCTACTAAAAAATAATTTATTTCTGTTAATAATAAAAACAATAAATTAGTTATTTTAATTTAATTTGTGTGTTTCAAACTGTTTTCAGTGTTTATTGAGACCCCTCCCAACCCCCAATCCTCTTTTTCTCGGGATTTTAGCCCAAGGTTCCATAATTTTTCAGTTCCGTAGCTATTGTTCAGTTTCGAACTTAAGTATTTCGAACTTCCGGTTATATCGAATAACAGTTGATGGCCCAACCACAACAATACAAACACACACAAACATAACTCTGCTTTATCGAACTTGTATATTGAAGTTCTGCTTATCATGATTTATCTCTTCCTATTGAACTATTGGCTAGCAGATATATATGGAAGTTACAGAGCCACTTTGCAACTTGTTACCGTAGCCAACTGACAAATAACAGATGGTTTGTTTTCCTGGCACTTGATGAGGCAAAGAATGAAGCACAGCGGTTCTCAACCTTTTTAGTACTGCGACCCCTTTAAAATATATCCACAGTTGTGGCGACCCCAAACAATAAAATTGATTGGGTTACTCCCCTTCACAGCAGTTTTGCTGCCATTATGATGCATTTCAATTCTCACCATTCAATAATCCATGCGCATCATGCATGATAGGATAATAAATCATTAATCAACAAAACAATTTGTAATTTTTTTTGGTAAGAAATTGGACAATTTAAAAAGTAACATTTAGTAAATGAAATGTTTATTAAGTTTAATATTTATTGTGTATTGTACTCTGACTGTACAATTAAGAGTTACAAATTTCAATGGCAGTTGCTTAATTTAAAGTTTAAACATTACTTAAGATTTAAGAAAACCAAGCTAAAGAAAGCCAACAATAATATTTCAATTATAACTAGAAATATGATGGGAGTTTTGCAATCCAAAGAAGAGTGTCAATGAGAAAGCTGTGCTTGCTTCTTTCTCACCAGATCAGAAATTCTTGGGGCAGTCTCTGCAATCATAATTACATAAAATATTAAATATTAAGAAACTATGCTGACAACTTTTTTACAAATTTCTGAAGGTTCCAGCTGATCCGTGGCAAATCGTAAGGCGACCCCCGTTGGGGTCACGACCCTCAGGTTGAGAACAGCTGGTGAAGCACATGGATGTCTGGTTCACTGGAAGAGAGTTAGTGCATAATTTAAAAAAAAATTATTTATTAAGGTAACTATATCATACCACTCCAAAAATTAATCAGAAGTGCTCTATGCACTAGCCTAAATG
Organism: Allolobophora icterica; assembly: GCA_963556255.1. Classification (NCBI taxonomy): domain Eukaryota; kingdom Metazoa; phylum Annelida; class Clitellata; order Crassiclitellata; family Lumbricidae; genus Allolobophora; species Allolobophora icterica. The sequence continues at coordinate 39,457,928 of OY744609.1, read as the reverse complement.
GCGTTAACTGTATTTAAGAACAGAAATATCATCAATAAGCAAACGAAGGCACAGAAACCTAGATCAATCACCTGAGGAGGACCCACACACACACATACATACACACACGCACGCACACACACACACGGATTGTAAATGGCAGAGCCATCTACAAAAAGTGCTGCAGAGAAGTCTACACTTTGCAGGTAAGTCAGACCTCAACGTTAGTTGTTGAGCGTAAGTCCACATTAAAATTTGGTAGATCTATTTATTCTTGACAGAGTAATAAGTCCAGAGTAGTTCTACATTGAAATGCAGTGCACATAATATAAATGACAATGGCGGAAAAGGTGGCAACAGCAATTTTTCCTGGTCTCCTGATTAAGTCACTACTTGCTTATGTATGTTCTATTTTGCGAGTTTATTGTGCAGTTGCAAGAGTTAATTATCTAAATTCTAATCATGTTGACTGATGTTAATCTTGCCAACCTGTTTACATTTACTGGCGAATGTTTTCTTGCACAACAGTCTTCTTTATTTAAGTCTCCTGCACGTATTCTGATGCTTCATCAACATTCTGACGTTTATTCAAGATTCTCATGTCCATTGCAAACAATTGTCATCCTTCTATCTCCTCTCGCAACTCACATTAATATTCTATCACACAATGTCATCATCCATATTGCTCCGGCACTCAACCATCAGCGTTTCCCGGAGTAATTACTATGAAACGGCTGCCCATACAAGCAGTCAACTAGCTTTCCATTGACGTGCAGAGGCATCTTCATTGCACATATGACACTAATGGAAAACCAGCCAAGGTTATTTACTTGAGCAGGCCAAACAGACAAGAAATTGACTGTCAGTCTGGCTTACAAACTGCTCCCCTGCATTATTCCTTTTTATATCACTAAAGGGTCGGACATACGGCCACCAACCAGAAAATGGATTGCATGTACTGGTCGATATATTCGATATTTGGCTGGCAACGGGTAAGAGGCAATAAGTCGACGAGGAGGAGGAGGAGGAGGAGGAGAGGAGGAGGAGGAGGAAGCTGATATGGCGCCTGAGCGGAATGAGTGCAGGGCGCAAAGTAATCTAATCGACTGAGACAATTGTGTGGTCGGCGGCGGCGGAGGAGGAGGACTCATGCGCCTGGCATCATTCCTCCAAGACAAAAGGGCATTGCATTGAAAAGATGGAGCCTCCTCCACCCTCCCTCCGGCTGCTGTGCTAAGACCCGGCCAAGACCTCAATGAAACATCAGTGCCATCAGCAGCAATGGCAGAAACAATGACGGCCACAAACTGGAGACGGGGTTGACCCGACAGATGATGATTATTGACCATAACAACGACAACAAAGCCTCAACATTATTCATGACAACAACGACAACCATAGCATCGAGATTATTCACTAGTCTCAAGTTACCACCGGTCTAATAAGAAGAACAGAGGATGATAAGTTATCATCTTATCTTTTACACCCACATTTAAATGGCATTAGAGAGCGACATAGTAATGGTTATCATGGTATTTTCATGGAAATGAGAAGAAATTGGAAAAAGTGGCACAATCAACATTGTAAGTGGTAAGCATTGGTTAGTAATGGGATACCAAGTTCCAGTAATCACCACAAAGTTAATAAATTTATTAATTTAGTTAATTAATAATTATTAATTAAATAATTCATTTCATCATTACATGGAAATGATGGAATTGATTTGTGTACTAACCATCTTTGCATGGCGATGTGATCACTTTTTGCAATATTAAATCTTTGCTGACTCAATTTCTCTAGCCTCCTTGCCCATTCCATGCTATATGCCTACAGGAGAAAATCTGCCTAAAGGTCATCTGCAAGGAAGCATAATTATGTAAAACTGCAATCATGTTGAACATAAATACAGTAGAAGAAGAAGGAGAAAAAGAAGAGCAGTCCCTTAATCTAGCCTGTGAGGCAGCCATGGAATGAAGTGTTAGTGACATGCTTTTTTCTTAGCCTCGGCATATTGAGGGTAGGTGGCCAGTCTTCTCCCTCAGTCCCTCACCACCTCATCTTCCCACCAACAGTGTACAGTCATTATACTCAGTATAGCTGAGTTGGTTAAGAGGAATAAGTGAGTGATGCCAATATCTCAAAATTGAATACAAGTCCAGACAGAATTAAGTCCCAGTTTCTACTGTTAGAATAGATAACCATTTCAAATACTGATATTTAAAGCAGTTCATGTGTAGTCCAAGGCTGCTCTGTGGTTGGCCCTCTTGAATTTATTGTCAGAACCTCTGATCTTCAACCAGTGAATAGACTTTTAAAATATGCTGATGACTCCTACATTCTAGTTGGCTCCAAGAATGTCCACACAATCTCAGTTGAAATGAATCATAACTTCTTGGGCAATCAGTAAAAATCTTCACATTAACTCCTCTAAGACTCGTGAAATTGCTTTCATATGACACAATATGCCCTCCCTTGCCTTACAACCCTCTGCTTCTGGAGTCAACAGATCTACTACTATCAAAATTTTAGGAGTCACAATAGGTGAAAAGCTCTCCATTTCAACACAAATTGAACAGATCCTTTGTTCTTGCTCCTCATCACTATACGCCCTTAAAACTCTTCGTAGTCACGGCATTCCTACACAAAGTCTTTATAATATTACTAAAGCAACCACAATGGCACGACTTACGTATGCCTCTCCTGCATGGAGAGGATTCTTAAGCAAAGATGAAATAGATCGAATTTCCAGATTCATTCCTGGAGCAATATGGGAAAGATTCCTTCCTGTTGATACTCTTTCCTTTGACTACTTAGCCAACCAAGCAGATGATCAGCTCTTTAAATCAATTGTACTTGACTATAAACATGTTCTCCGACTTCTAAGTCCCCCACGTCCAGACACTGGCCATAATCTTCGTATCCGTCCACACTCCTTTGCCCTACCTCATAAGGATAACAAAAACTTCTTACCTAGACTCATGTTTAAGGATATCTATTAACACATCACTTGCACCTTTTCTCATCTCAGTCAACCCTCATTTCATGCTTCTTGTTAATCCATTTCTACTAAATACTAGCTCTTAATTTTTTTTCAACCGTTTATATTGAGAACTATCATCGCTATTATTTCAAATTAACATTCTAATCCTCTTGTTTTGCTTATTGTATATTTTAACCTATTGTAAATAGTTGCGTTCTGACAACTATGTATTTGAATAAACGAATATATATATATATATATATATATATATATATATATATCTACTGTAACAGCTATTTGACAAACAGTGTACTGAACATGATTTACTGAACATCAATATTTTGACAAAATTTTATGGTCATTGAAGAATGTAACTTGTCTGAAATAGATAACTGTTGCAAGACCAACATAATTATGGTCCCAGTTGTGGTTAAAGTGGTTTGGGTGAGCAGTGGGAATGCCAAAGAAGAGTTTAATTGGAACGCATGTGTGAGCAGTGGGAACGCAAGCAACGAATTTTGAGAGCAGTGGGAACGCCATTCCCACCGTTCCCACTCCACATTAACCCCTGTATGGTCCCCCAATTCCGATGCATAAACTAGGGTGCTTGACCTTCATTCTGGACACGACCGTTTTCTACAGTATTTCTCTTTCGTCTTTGGTATCTGACCTTCCTCTTTTCCTCTCAGGTATCTGACCTTCCTCTTTTCCTCTCAGGTATCTGACCTTCCTCTTTTCCTCTCAGGTATCTGACCTTCCTCTTTTCCTCTCAGGTATTTGACCTTCCTCAATTCCTCTTTGGTATTTGATGAGATTTGTCAAAACCTTAAACCTCAAGACCAAGGCCAAGACCACGACTTTGAACCTCATGGCCAAGACTTTGAACCTCAAGACCAAGACCAAGACCAAGACCCAAGAAATCACATTCAGGCCAAGACTTCTTTTCCTTAAAAAAATTGTCAAGTCGGACCACTCGCTATTTTAATGAAAACGCGAGTCTTTTATTTTAATCAAGCAAATTAACTTTAAATGCAGATTGCAGAGAATCCCAAATTTGTGTTTACCAAAGTCCTTCATGCAAAATGTTATTCCAAACGCCTTTGTATTTTCAGGGCCGGATTAACAAATGTGGTGGCCCTGTTCAGTAAAACTGTGGGGGCCCCAACGACTGTACACTGTAGAGTGTAGAGTGTACACAATAAAATGACGTCATTTTATAATGTGTCACATTATAACACTCGAGTTCGGGTCAGGTCAGAGGCGTAACTTTGGTCTAGAAAGTGGGGGTACCAAATTACGCATCGTTCCCCTTCAAGACCCTTAAATGATATATGGCGCCCAATAGATCTATATTTGGCGCCATTTATGCGCAATACCAAAGAGTAATAATGATGCTGATGCTGATAGTAATAATAACAAAAACTATAAATATAATAATAATGACAATAAGCGTAATAATAAATATAATAACAATATAATAATGAAAATAAAAATAATAATTTAAAATTACTAACAATAGATGTGTTTCATTATGGAAGCATGTGTCGATCATAACTGAAGTGATGTCACAATAGGTCTTTATTCTCTAGATTTAAACCTAATAGCAGTAGACTTATTCATAATTGAAGTGACGTAAGAATGGCCTTCATTCTATAAATTTAAAATTACAAACAATAGACTTGTTTCACAATTGAAATGACGTGACAATATATAGGCCTTTAGGCCTATTTTCTAATTTTAAGCTTAATAACATTAATATACTTTTTCCTATTTGAAGTGACGTAACAAAGGCCTTTAGCTTATTCTCTAAATCTAAAATTATTAGTTATAGACGTGTTCCATAATCGAAATGACGTAAGCTATTTAACGAATGATAGTCTTTTATTCTCTAACTTTGAACTTAATAAGTAATAACAATAGACTTTTCCATAATTTAAGTAACGTAACCAAGGCCTTTATTCTCTATATCTGAGATTAAAATTAATAGACGTTTTAACAATTGTAATGACGTAACTATAATCCTTTATTGTCTCAATTTAAACTTAATGACACTGTAGACTTTTCATAGCTGAAGTGACGTAACAAAGGAGGGGGATAGAGTAATGGTAACACTCATGGCCAGGAGAGCATTAGATTCGGTCAGATACTCGCGGTTCGATACCCATAACTCCCTCTAGGGCAGCTCCTTTGATGGCTGCCAAACCGTGTGTTTACTAATTAAGATCTTGATTGTATTGTCATGGTTCAGTGTTATCTTACTGCGTAGGCCTACTTGTCAGTTTGTTACTGTGAATTAATAAAGATTATTATTACTATCACTGGCGTAAACTTGTCCAAAATATTCGGGGGGCATTTGGTTATTCATTCTACATTTGTTGCATTGGGTTATTGGGGGCACGTGCCTCGGCTTCCCCCCCAGAGTCTACGCCTATGATTGTTTTTATTTATTCTCCAAATGTAAACTTATAATAATAACAATACACTTCTTCATAATTTAAGTGACGTAACAAATGCCTTTATTTTCTAAATCTAAAAATTACTAAATAATATGTTTCATAATTGAAGTGACATAACAACGGGCCTTTGGTTTTAAAATTAAAACTTATAGGCCTACAATAGACGTGTTTTCATAAAAGTGAAGTAAAGGGCCTTTATTCTTAAAATTTAAATTTGTTAACAAAAAACGTGTTGTTTCATAGTGTTTCCTAATTGAAATGATGTATCAATAGGCCTTTATTGTACCGTCAGTATAGTATGTTTAAATAAGCAAGTAAAAATAGGTCTTACTAGCTTTCTGGCTGATTTTGAGATGAATCTGCCTGATAATGGAAACTCCAATAGGAATCCACACATGTGCGAAAGTTGTGTATATTAAATGACTAGTTTCGAATAATTTTTTCTGAGTTTTTTGCTCATTTTTACTACAAGACTTAAGTCACTTAACAAATAACAATAAATATAAAATATTGAAAAAATATCTTTTCCATGTGTGGGGGCCCCTCAAGTGTGGGGGCCCCTGTTCGGCCGAACATGTTGAACATGCCTTAATCCGCCTCTGTGTATTTTATAAAAACCAATTTGCTCAGAATTTTCTGACCAAGACGTGCATTGTATGGCCTCATAAAAATTCTGCCATGTGAAAAAATACTTCCCATAAAAAATACTTTCCAGGATCACCTTTTTAGGTGCTGAAGTCATTGGCACACACAGTTGCTTTTCAAGCACTGGATTTAAATGTACAAATCGTCAGCCTTTTTGAAATCCTCCCATGGTTTATCAGACCGTCTGGCTCAGAAAAGTCTCGACAGGGCTTCCAGATACAGCATAACTAAGTTGCTGCTGCCGATGGGTTTTCCTGACCAACAAGACTTGTATCCATCCGTAGTTATTTGTTGCAGGCTATGATGCAAACAGGCTTGATAAATTTTTTAATTCTTGAGTTTTGTTAAATGACTGTTCATATTGACAGCCGGTCTTGGTCTTGCGAGACCAAGACCAAGACTTTGAACCTCAAGACCAAGACCAAGACTTTTAAAAACGAACTCGAGTGCACTCGAGACCAAGACCTTGGTCTCAAGGACAAGTCTGTATTTGACCTTCCTCTTTTCTCTTGGGTATTTGACCTTCCTCTTTTCTCTTGGGTATTTGACCTTCCTCTTTTCTCTTGGGTATTTGAACTGCCTATTCAAACTGGCAGTGGTGGTGAAGGATCTCACCCAATCAATTCATTGAAAAATGAGCAGGGTCGTTATAGAAAATCACGTACATTTACATTTACAAAGGTTATATTTCTCACAAAGATAAAAAATTTCCTGGCGTCTTCAAGTGAACTCGTTAACCACCTAGTTGTCGAGTAGCTATAAAGCCCATTGCTAAGGTCCCTTACTAAGCACGTGTTCCCATTGGATACCAGAATGGATTGATGATCCGGCCGCAAGTGTGTGCAGAGAGAGAGAGAGAGAGAGAGAGAGAGAGAGAGAGAGAGAGAGAGAGAGAGAGAGAGAGAGAGAGAGAGAGAGAGAGAGAGAGAGAGAGAGAGAGAGAGACCATCTGCATTTAAGCGACGAACGTATTTCCGTCCATCGGAACAAAGAATTCTTCGTAGAAGAGAAATGTAGAATTTCTTAGTTGGCACTAACTGCGTTACTCGCTAAATAAATCCAGTTAACTCGTTTAACCAATCGGCCGTCCAGCCGTCCGACTAAATTTACCCTCACAGAACCCGGCCGACGTCATGGGAGCGTAGGAGGAGGAGGGAGGACGAGAGGGAGGACGAGAGGGAGGCAGGGAGGAGGCAGGGAGGGAGGAGGTTGGCCAGCCGGCGTCAAAGAGATATCGGATGGTGAATAGCAATGATGCCCGCTTGATGTTTAGAAGACGCAGATCTTTGTCTGGTGGTAGAGGAAGCGGTAGCAGAAGCTGCACAGTGTAAATACGAAGTCAGCCGGCCCATAAAGCCATGCCAATTGCCATCTCTGTTGTCTAGAACTGGCGCTCTTCAGATATCCTTAACACAATCAACCCTATCTTCCTCCGCAATCAATCACTTCCCAGTTCCCAACCAACACACCCTGCTTCCTCCTCCTCCTCCTTCCATCTTTCCCTATTGCTCACCACAGTTACTCTCTGATTCGGCCACCAACTCCTTAATCGCACCGGGTAAAGTAGAACATCACCATACAATGACTGCAACAAGGGAACAATACAATCACTGACTTTCGCTTCCAACAGTCAGTAATCAGGATGCGATTAGAGGTTCTTTTGTAGTGGTGCTAACAGACTACACGTCGTCTGAACCAATTGAAACCCTTGTTATGTTGGTAGCAGTTACTAATGGAGATGAAACCTACAGGCGGTCACGGAGGTTATGCTTGGGCCTATGGGAATATACACGTCTTCAATTGGAGATAATCTGAAACAATGTCCAGTGCAACTGCCTGTAACAAATCACATCGTTAGCCCAAAGATTACCATAGCCCCCATTTCTTAAAACTAACGTGAACCGTAAATGCGTGGTATTCCGTCCTCTCCACCTTACTGCGTCTGCGTTCGATGTGATTGTCCTCTTCTACATGGTCCGGGAGCCATCACCAATATGGCTTCAGTAGCCAGCGGCGCCGAATCAGTAATGGCAGACGAGCGCCGACTGGCCCCTCACTTCGTCTCCCCTCAGTCCCTTAGCCTCCCACTCCGTCGACTGATCGACGAGGGTTCTTCCTCTCTGCTCCTCCTAGCTTGGCAGTCGCCGCCTGGGCAAGTCGATAATTGTGACGCACTAAATAAGCGCACCAAGAATTGCATGCTCGACCGGAAGGCGTGCGACCGCTACGACAGCTTATCTACCTTGTCGACCAACTAGAAACCTGTCTAATTATTGTCGGAGATAATTGACGGGCGATAACTTCCCCATCTCTTCGTTTCAATAAGCACCGACTTAAGAGACCTCCTCTCCTCTAAATGACTGCGTTACGTAAGCCGTCAACTGATGACGATCGTACTATTTGCGAATTACAGACAACGATGACGATATTAAAAGTAATAACAAAGACGAATAAAAAAGATGGGCAGTCTGATAACGATAATGGTGAAGAGGATGATAATCACATTATTGTCTTTATGATGAAGAAGTCAAAGAACAATTTTAAGCAAAGAGAAGCAACGTAATGATGATGACAACAATAGAGAGAAGAGGGGAAGAAGCAGAGTCAGAAGGAATAGGAGATATCGAGAAATAATGAGGAAAATGGAGAAGGATGAAAAGAATAAGGAGGAACAGGAGGACTTGAAGGAGAATTAATGGAATAAGAAGGACATGGAAGATAATGAAAAGAATAAGGAGGAGGAGTGGACTTTGAAGAAGGATGAAAAGAATCAGGAGCAAAAAAATAGAGAAGTACACCAGGAAAATTAAATGCCTGTACTTATGAAACCTAACTACTGGGCAGTACTACACAGTTTCAAAAGCACTGGCAGTCCGTTATTGTTGTTTTACGTGTGTTGTACTGTCTTCCACTCTCAAGCTGGCACAAATATTTTCTATAACATTAACAGACGACTTCCTATATTTAAAATCTAATCTAATGCAATCAGTTCTGTAGTGCCATTGTCATACGACATATGACATTGATGGCTGCATCAAAGTGAGTCACACAACGGTAATCATCGTTAGACTGGGTCTAAATCCAAGACTTCAGACATATCACAATGAAGACTATTGCAGACTTTTTCAAAAAGATTATTTCCTTGTCTGAATGTGAACATACATGACAACAGAGAATTACCAGAGCACACAGAAGCAAAGGTGATTGTCAGATCATACAGAATTGAAGGTGTACTAAAACCTTGGATTGGGCACAAAGAATGCACAGGAGCTCTGTAGTGTCCTTCAGAGTATAACAAAATTGCAATGGTCCCATGATCATTCTATTTGTAATTCTGTAGAAATTCTGAGGGATGATACAGTTCATAAATTATTAACACCTGCAGTTAAATCTGCATCCACCAATCTGTACAAAATGAAATGCAGACAGACAGTGGCTGGCACAAACAGAGACAGAAATCAGATCAGCCAGTGGGATGAGGAAGCATAATGCAGGCAGGAGGCAATCAGATGGGAGGCCAGGCCGGCAGGCAAAGTGAAAGATAGTGCATGCAACACACTTCTACCCCATGCAAGTCATTTAGGATACTGAAGATCTTATACAGAAAGCTTGATGAATGCTAAAAGGACTTTACACATTGACACATACCAATAGCAAAACATTGTATGTATACATAAACACATAGTATATTTAGAAATAAGTGCTTTCCAACCTGTGTGCCATGGCACACGAGTGTGCCGCGAGCGCGGTAGAAGTGTGCCGTGGTCGAATGTCGGAAATCAGAAGTTTTAAATGACAATAATATCGATAAATCATAATATGCACTATCCCATATTGATAAATTGGTGCAGTCAAGTATAATTTCTTACCAGACTGATTTAGCTGTAAGTGAATCTGCATAGACCACTGTGTGTTGCATCTATCCAATGAACTAACTTGATTATTTACTCTATGTCTATGACATCATTGTTAGTAAGATTCATTATTACGCATCTTTGCGTCATCGTATTTTCAAATTGAATTCCTATGTTTCCTCGTGCAGTTGAAGTTGATCAAGGTGCAGTTGTGTTACATGACATTGTTATTGGGCATTTATCAGATTTGGAAGAAAGTTACAATATTACTTTCTAAGTTTAAATGTCTCTGACAAAGACTGGGTCAGAAACCCATTTCATCACCAACTGGATGTGCCTGGCCTACAGATTGCCGAAAAGGAACAGCTGATTGGCATTGCAGCTGACAGAACACTGTGACCTAAGTTCACAGAAATGAATTTAACATACTTCTGGATTATGATAGAGCATAAACTTCTATATAGATAGTCTATGGATAGAGAAGGAATATGACTTGTTAGATGCCAAAGCTGTCGGCATACTGCTGCTCTTCTGCACTGCTAACCTGTTTGAAAAGGCATCTTTAGGAATGACACAAATCAAAATGAAATACAGACGGTGTTTACAGTCAGTTGAAAACGACTTACAAGTGTGCTTCTCAACCGCCACTCAAGCTCGTATTGACACAATTTCACATTCTTTGCAAAGTCAAACATCCCACTAGCCAAGATTTTTCATTCTGGTTTATAGTCTGCTTTTAATAAAAAGTTTTATCCTGGTTACCTGGTTATCCGTGTTTTTAAAACAATGGCTGACAATTCCTGATTTTTTATCAGTACTGATGTCAATATAATGACATTGTTTTATCATTAATACACAGTTATAGACACAAAACATTTTAGCTAAGTAGATAAATAAATGTTACTTTACCCAAATTAAAATGAATATGTATTTTCATTTTAATTACACACACACACATATATATATAGGCCTATAATAACAATAAGTACCATAAATGCAATGTGCCGTCTGGTGACTGGTTCTTAAAAAGGGGCCGTGGTTGAAAAAAAGGTTGGGAAGCACTGATCTATGTCATCATTATATATGCATACATATATATACACATGTATAGACTGTCGCATGTGTTTTATGGGTCTCAGTATGTCTACATTATTGTGGAGTCCTGTATAACACACACACACACACACACACACACACACACACACACACACACACACACACACACACACACACACACACACACACACACACACACACACACACACACACACACACACACACACACACACACACACACACACACACACACACACACACACACACACACACACACACACACACACACACACACACACACACACACACACACACACACACACACACACACACACACACACACACACACACACACACACACACACACACACACACACACACACACACACACACACACACACACACACACACACACACACACACACACACACACACACACACACACACACAGACACACACACACACACACAGACACACACACACACACACACACACAGACACACACACACAGACACACACAGACACACAGACACACACACACACACACACACACACACACACGAAGAATGTCATATGAAGAATGGCTCATATTCTGGTGTTGATTGCAATTCTTATTCTTAGACTGCTGTAGTTGCATTCGCGTGTCCAGCGAGGTATCCTTCTACAGCAGGCAGAACCGTGGTTGCGTATAACAGTGTTAATGGGGGATTGTAATATAATATCTTAGCATACCTAAACTGTCTCTTGATTTTTCCTAATGCTATACTTATTGGTCTGATATGTGTGCTCTATCGAATCTACCTTACTCACTGCTGCTTTTGCTGCAAGAACAGCAAAGGGAGTAAAATGATACAGAGATCATGGCACCAAAGACCTCGTCATAGGACGAACCAGAAGCAGTTGCTCTGCTTGTCACAAGAAATAGATAAATACACAGAGAGCTGAATCTGAAAAGCTGCATCCCAGAAGGACTCTTCAACCTACGGTATATCATCGATCGTTATTTCCACGTCTGAGAAAGAGACAGCAAATGATAACAAGAGAGAGACACACACACAAACAGATGGATAGAAACAGACTGAGAAACAGAGAGAAAAACACACACATGCAGAAACACACAGAGACAGAAATAAACTGACAAATTGACTGAGGCAGAGACATATGGACCTACAGATATAGAAGAAGACAGAGAGAGAGAGAGACATGCTAACACAGAACGAACAAGGAAGGAAAAGATAAACTGACTCCAATCAGCAGCAGTCCTCAAATTCAGACAGGCTGCTGTGCATGTCAGAACATAATTGTTGCTTAACCTTCTAATGTCTGATAATTAATCATAATTGAAACCCTTGGTCAGGCTTTGAATATTACAGATCTCAAACAACCATATTCCTCAAAGGTGCTGAATCTTGAAGGATCTTCTAGTTGAAGTTCTTCTCTTCTTCTTTGTTTCTCTTCCGTCAGGCCGGGGCCGACGATGAGTCCTCAACTTGACGTCTCCAAGTTTCTCTGTTCCTGATTTTTTCCATTGCCTCTCCCATACTCAGGTTCCTGTTTAGGTACATAGTCATGTTAAGGTTTCTTGGTCTTTTTACCAGATGGTGACCAATCCTCTTCTGGCAGGGTAAGGAAGCCGGTGGGCCAGTTTTATGGCCTCATGCGCCCTCAGGTGTCCTTCCAACACCTGCCTCCTGCGTTGGCCAGCTATTTTCTGGGTTCCCGGTGAGCCTGTCCACCTCACGAGTCGCCCAAGGTGGTCCTTCAGTCCAGGGTTTTCACCACTGGACTTTCACCACTGATGGCATAGCCCCACCGGGCAATCCCCTACTTAGCTGTTCACCCCCCCCACCGCGGTGAGGTGCAGGTAGGACTAGTTGAGGTGCAAGCATACAATTCAATGATTTGACAACCTGTTCTTATTGGTTGGTTAGGATCCTTAAGTCTTTGCATGTCACAGATGCAAAATTGTAAAACACAGAAAAGTTTCCATGCAGGCCACAAGAACAGAATTGCAATAATTGAAGGTGCAGTTGATGTTAAAGAACCAGCAAATTTCCTGTGTAAATACATGCACCATTAATTATATTGGTAAATGAGCTACAATTAGGTATCCCACTGGTGATTTATTCACAATTGGGACGGTTGCTGATAACCTAGACCTGAAAAGTCTGTTTCATTTATGATGATGTTTTACAACTGCAAGTGAAGTTGAAATATTGGCATACGATTCTCAGTAATTTTAAATCGAATGAAGTTTATAACTTTAAAGGAGTTTACTCGTAAACTTATAAGTGGCAGAACGGACAGTACAGTATGTAGCATTCATGCTAACAAGTAACAGAACTTTTCATGTGATAACAAAAGTGATACCAGAATGCTGGGAGATGATTTTGCAAGCCTCCAATAAAGGCTCGTCAAAAACTTTACTGAAAGGGTCATCCACTTATCTATATGATATATATTTGTATTTTTAAGAGAATCACAGGCTCAGAGAATCGCTGAATGTAACTCTCGTGGTAATAATTGCATAGGAAACGGTGCTTCAAGCAGTAAGCTATCAATACCTGGCTGTAAACATACAGACATGTATGCAGATTTCTAAATTCTTTCTGCTCTATTCATAATATTCATACAGAATACATGAAACAACTTTGAGTCTGGAGCACAAAATATAAAAATCATAAAAATTTGGAAGAAGTGTCCTCTCTCTCATTTAGCAATGTCAGCCAAAACGACTGCCATGAGCAGTTGCCTGTAAACGGTTCAGGATTAGATATGATTAAGTTTGATAAGACTAAGTTAAATCAGATTAGATAATGGTAAATATTGGAAAAGGATATGATAGATTATTACTATTTCAACTACAATACTTTTAATTAGACTGTTTCCATGGAAACACTGATCTCTTTGTTACATCTGAACAGTCGATGCAGACGGATTAAAGACAGGTCTTTCTCATCAACCACATGCAAAACAGTCGTCCACCATCATGCTAGTTGCCATTTTGTGTGTTGAGAACTACATTTAATAGGTCTTACTACACATTGAATAGAGGTTGCCATATGCTGTGAAGCACAGTTACTGCTTTATAAATCTTCTTACAATAATAATATTAATAAAATAGCAAAGCAGAAAAGCTACAGCTTAAAATGAGTGTTTTACATCTTGCATCAATGACACATTTCAAACAGCAAAATTTAACTGCCACCACCTTTCACACTCTGTACTCATGGAACAGATGACCAGTGATATTGGTTTGAAAGAAATTACAATTCATTTTAGGTGTGCTTTATGTTGTGTCAATCACAAAACTCATTCTTAAACTTTTAAGTTTATCCCATTAATTTTAGAAGAACCGTAGAAAATTAAGCCAAACTAAGAACTACACCAAATGACATGGAGGCTGAAAACTATCAATTAAATAACAATGTACAAGTATTCATGACTGCACATTTTGTATTATTGCTGCAACTAATATGATGATTGCTTTGGTTTTAAGTATCAAGTGTCTATCAGGGTAGTTGGCTGGGGCATAAAAGCTCACACAAAAATTGCTTAGTATGAGATTTCAGAGTCAGAGGTCTTTAGTGCAATTGTCAAATCATGCATGAAATTGATCAGAGCACGATTTCGCTCAGGTGGTCGAGTCAGTCTTGCTCTGTCTAAACTGGTTAGCCCTCTTGGCATTTGTCTGATTGGTGCTTAGCACATTAACACCCTTGCCCGCTAACACTGCCACACCTTGGCAGCATGGTCGTCTTTGGCATCAGCATCTGTGACATTCTCTTTCAAATGATAGGGGCCTACCTGTAGGTGTCATTGGAAAGAGCTTTAGCAGTCTCTTCCACCCTACTCATGGCCCTCCGCTCAGTCCACTGACCATGTTTACATACACTGCCTCCCATCCAATTTGTGTCATTTGTCAGATCTCTGTCTGTCTGTCTGTCTCTGTCTGTCTGTCTGTCTGTCTGTTTGTCTGTCTGTCTGTATCAAGTAGTTAACTGTTTGGAGCATGTGTAGGCCTACAGTGACTGAATACATGTCCCAAAAACAGGTTTGGTTTGATCAGTTGCTGTTTAACGAGCTGTGTTATAACAGAGATGATTAGCCACCGCCTTCCTCCTTTCTCAAGGCTTGGGACTGGCACTATCAGAGTAAGGCAGTGGCGGAGTTTTTCGATTTGGATCAGATGCTGTCTTTGGTATTGGATAGTAGTGGCCACAAAAGTTGTTTCTGAACTGAAAGACTCCTGAGTGAAGTGCTGGCCATGCATGACACGACTAACAGCAAACACCAATGTTATTGTGAAATGACCTGAATAACAAAAAACCCAAGCTGCAGTAATTGTGGTATTATTGCAGATTAATGCATTAATAGACTTATTAATTTTGTATTACTAGAATTGTTAGCTGTAGCATGTCGCATGTGACTGCGAGTCACAAATGAGAGATGGAGGAAAACAGAAATATTAGACATTGCATTGAAAATAAAGAATGGACATAAATAGGCCTGTAGAATGATGATGATGACGACAACAATAGCACCACTCATAATATTAAAACAATAATTTTAATAATAATAATAATAATAAACACAAGAGAACAGAGCGGCGTCTGAGACTGAAGCGCATGTCATGAATATCTGTAATTCAAAATTAAGTCCTTCAGCCTTTTCCAGTGCTACCAACAGAAACTGTGACAGTGCAGACTGCAACCAAATGACATCAATGCCAGCGTCAAATTAAAATCTTTTCTCAGAAGCAAGTTGACGCTGAACTAATCAGGAAGCACAATAATAAGATCTAATCAAGCACTTCTACACAATTGGTTTTCATGGCACTTTCCTCACATCAGACATCAGTGAAGCCACCAATCGCCATTCCAGATCAAAGACATCTCAACTTTTGTCACTGACCTTGAGATAGGATACTTTGAGTATAAAACATCCACTGAGCCATTTTCAGTTAGCTATTCTCTTAACAATAGCCCTGGTGCCTTGACCCATATTTGTGTGAAAATGTGCCATTCAAAGCTATTTAGTTCTATGTTCCTTTTCTGGGTTAAGTATTTTAGGTACGTCAAAACCATATTTATTTATTTATTCCAGATATTTCTATAGCGCCTCTCGAAGTCTACTACTACTCAGAGACGCTCCTGACTACAGCATTTGATACTGTGCCGGAATTTTCACGCCGAAGCGCCACGAGCAATTGCGAGTGAAGGACTTGCCCAAGGTCCGTACGCAGCGGCTAGAGTGGGATTCGAACCTGCAACCCTCCGGTCACAAGGCGCCGAACTTACCACTGAGCCACCACGCCCCCATGAAATGAAACATAAAAACTAGAAATATTCTCATTTTCTAATCTAATCTAATCTGGAATCTTCTATAGCGCCATCATCATAATACACGTGGCATCAGTCGATGGCCACTTCTAGGCACAACCACATTCCAAAAGCATAATCCAGAGGACAGATAACAATGGAGATCCACAAGGCGGCTCCATGCGACTGACTTGAAGGCAGACTAGGGAGAATAAGTCATATATGGTAGGAAAAAGATGGGACTTCCACCCTGACTTAAACGATATCACAGAACCTGCCAAGTGGCTCTAACGTGTTGAATTCATCTCTAACATTGGATGATGAACAAAAAAATGTGGACAATTGAAATTAATTAGAAAATTAGAAGAAACTGTAAAGATAAGAAAGAAATTTTGAACAAAAACCACAAAAATCACAAATTTCTCTAAGGAAAATCAAGATGCTGGATGATTTTTTCATACAATAGGAAGTAGTAAGCTCCATAAGAAAAGTTAATACTTTGAAAGATTCTTAAGATTAAACCTATTTTATGCTAGACAAAACTGGTAACCAGTTCATAAACTTATTTAGAATTTAAGTATGTTGACCAATTTTTATGCCTTTTGGCTTGCATGAAATGGAAAATCATGTAACTACAAGGTTCATTATTTAAAATCTTCTAATATTTAAACTATTCTTTTAAAAGAAGAAGCTAACTAAATTGGATATCAATATTGCAATTCCAAAAATTTTATAATCTTAAAAATTTATTCCTCATACAACAGAAAAACTGATTAAAATAGAACAGTTGGACTGAAATGTAAGCATTATTTGTACAAATTTTAAAGCAAAAATAAATGCTAAATTTCTGTTGCAATTGAAGCAAAATTAAAACAGTTTTGTTGAACTTCTGCTTTATAGCTCATTCAAATTGAAAAAAACTGGACTATAAGCTACTACTTAATAGCAATGCTTTGACTCAAATGGTTGTTTTGGTAGAAAATAGCAAGTATTATATAAATAAACTTCACATTTTAAGAAAAAGTGTTATTGGCTAGAAAGAAAAATGACACACACACAAATGAACTAAGAGCAGAAATAAAAATTTTCAAGCCAATTCCCGATACAGGACCTGCAATACGATAAAACATGGATCTGCAATAAGATAAAACATGGATCCTGCAAAAGTATAGGGTATTTAAGCTTGGAAAAGTGTGCTGTCAACAGGTAAAAGAGGTGACAGAACTCTCAGAATGCCCTTTATGCCATAAGCTGTCATCTGTTACCTCAGGAGGTAACAGCTGGTATCTGCAGAAATCCATTTATGATGCCCACGTCCGTCCGTCAGTCCGTCCGTCCATCCGTCCGCCGTTATGTCCATCCATCTGTGCATCAATCCATTCATCTGTCACTCGTTCGTTCATTTGCTGCTGCCTTGTTCCTTCGTTCATTCATTTATTACCTCAGGAGGTAACAGATGACAGTGGCAAAGAGGACTCACAGCATCCATAACGCTGGCTCTTCCCATCGAGGTACAAGGAAGAGGAGGAAGAGGAAGAAGAAGTGGTATTCCAGCAACCAAGCAAGATAACCACTATGAGGTAATTCTGTTTCCAGCTGGTATCTGCAGAAATCCATTTATGATGCCCACGTCCGTCCGTCAGTCCGTCCGTCCGTCCGCCGTTATGTCCATCCATCTGTGCATCAATCCATTCATCTGTCACTCGTTCGTTCATTTGCTGCTGCCTTGTTCCTTCGTTCATTCATTTATTCATTAGTTCAGCTTGTCTATTAACGGAGCTTCATAGTTCGACCATGCGATCAATCACGAAATCCCTCCATATCTGTCTACATCACGCTGGCCTTGCCATACATCCGTACATACATAGCACCTCTTCTGGCACTCTGCGTCATCATCTTCTGCTGCTGCTGCTACTGCTTCTGGTGGTGGAGGTCGTGGCCTCAGCCAACAGGTCAATCCATCAAGCAAGCATTTATTCCAACATTCCTATACATCACTTTTCATCGAAATGTCTTCAGGAAAGCCTCAATTACACTAAGCCACAGGAAATGACGACAGCTGAGATGAGCAAGTGAGCACTTGAAGACACCTCCTGCTCAATGCACAGTCAACAATCGCCGAGCAAGCATAGGATTGATAGCTGGTTCAGTGAAGATCTTTGACCTGGTGCACCATTT
This sequence comes from Allolobophora icterica, assembly GCA_963556255.1. Classification (NCBI taxonomy): domain Eukaryota; kingdom Metazoa; phylum Annelida; class Clitellata; order Crassiclitellata; family Lumbricidae; genus Allolobophora; species Allolobophora icterica. The sequence continues at coordinate 39,439,459 of OY744609.1, read as the reverse complement.
GTCATTGGACGTTTGTTTTGCTGTTATTAATCAACCATCGAGAGGAAATCCGGCCAGTGCTACCAATTTGTGCTGCATAACTACACCACGTGCCATTCTGTTTCTGCTGACCCCAACAGAACTGCCATATGACACCCAAGCAATGACAGCTCAGCTACATCACAGCTCCCAATGCAAATGTAGCACACACTATATGTGACAGTCTGGCTGACATGTAGAAACAGATGTGACATAATTCAATGCAGTCCCTACACAGTGACTGTCTCAGAGGAGGTCTGAACCCACATACTCTATATTATAAGAGTGGTGTTCAGTAAACACAAGAGAATCAATTAGAATAGCAAGAAAAACAACTGTTTTATAACAAATAATAAACATATGTTGAATAAGACGACAGCTCATGAAACATACTAAGCTACTATTAACATACTGAGCTACTAGTATGCTGCACCTCTAGATGTTTCACTGCTGAGAGCACGCTGTACTTTTCAGCACAGCGTGCCTTGATTTAGTGCACCGTTGGTGGATGCTTTCAGCGCTAAAGAAGTTGTTAACCAAAATAGCATAGACATAAAGGCTCAGACAGACACATACAAGCATGTAATAATGACTCTGTTTCAGTAAACTTTTGCATTGTTACACATACTGTCCTTAGCAGATTTGGCAACAGGCTACTTACTTACTGAAGATACAAAGTCAAAAGCTGGATAATTAGTGCAGCCCAGTGGGACAAGTGGAATCAGAGTGCAGGAAGAGCTCTATCTAATTGGAAGATAGCAGAAGATCTAAGTAAATAAGCAGTAAAAGAAAATGAATGTCACAAAGTCAGAGAGAGAGAGAGAGAGAGAGAGAGAGAGAGAGAGAGAGAGAGACAGACAGACAGACAGACAGACAGACAGACAGACAGACAGACAGACAGACAGACAGACAGACAGACAGACAGCAGAAGAGACGGACTGCCTGCCGCAGTCAGTCTACTGTCGTTGTCAGCAGGTCCATAAAAGGTCACCAGTACATCTCTGAACAACAGCAGCTTTAATACCATTCTAAGGTTCTGCATCAACTGAACTGATGCTTTTCTGTCCAGTGGTGGTCTAGTGACGGATGACTGGCTTTTCACTGCTGTTTCCAGGGTTCAAATCTCAAGGCATACTGTGAGTGTGGCAATAAGTATCTCAGTCCATCAGTAAGCAAACAACATTTATCTGCCTCTGAGTCATCTGAGCAATAATGAACAGTGTGCCTATACTGCAAGTTCCATGTCTAATGCAGAAAGCATCAATGGCATATATAAAGAAAACAAAAATATCAGTCTGTGGTGGGAAAGCCTGTTCAAAGAGCCACACAAAAAATAATCAATCATTTCTGAAATACCTCTACTGCCCTCTTTCAACAAGACTTTCAGCAAGTCTTTCCAAGACCCATTTCATGAGCACAAGCCAACTGATGCTTAGCCACTATATGGTGGTGGTGTATAATGAAACGAAATTAAACACATCAATGTTCGTGACTTAGGTGTCACTCTGGATAGCTCGCTTACTTTTGCTGAGCACATTTCCAATCTCACCCACTCCTCTTACTTCCACTTAAGGTGTCTCCGGGCTATTCAGCGGTCTGTCTCATCCTCGACCTTCATCTCAATTGTTCATTCATTTGTGTGCTCTCGAACTGACTATTGTAATTCTCTCCTTTAATAGTGGCCTTCCCAAGATCCGTCTTTCTCCAGTCCGTACTCAATGCTGCTGCTAGACTCATTGCCCATCTCCCTCGGTTCACTCACATCTTCACCTTCATGGATGAACAACTCCATTGGCTCCCTCTCTCTGCCTGTATACAATTCAACGTGCTTATTCCTGTGCTTAAGTCTCAATTGGGTCTTGCTCCACAGTACTTGCGTGATCTAATTCTGCGGCCTCATTCTGCTGCTTCGCTGCGTCCTCTCCGATCTTCTGATCGTTTTGACCTCTTAGTTCCTCGTGTCAGGACTACCATGGCTCAATCCACATCCTTTGCCTGCATAGGTCCCTCACTTTGGAACCGACTTCCTCCTTCTGTCCGCACCACCATTCTCTGCTTCTTCCTTTTCACACCTTAAATCCTGCTTTTTCTCTCGGGGTCTCGTGCACTGGAAGCCTCTAAATGGTCTATACTGCGAGATAAATGCCCATATACAATACAATACAATACATTCAGTTGTAATAGTTCATGTTCTCACTTGCTATTAATTAATACTAACCACGCAAGTCACTATAATAGCCACATTTTAGAACCAACATTTGCTCAGAAAATCTGTCCGAGAACTGAACCCAGTGCCTTTGATGCTGCGGTCTGAGCCACTATTCATTGTACTCGGATACAAACACATGGTCGGTCGGTCGCTAGAAGATGCCTTTGTATTAGCATTACGTCACACAACACAAGCAACCTGCTTCCAAAGAAATCCTCGGTTGGCCAAGTGCATTAGTAAATAAAAACAATGAGCACAGTGAATATCTACACTGATATTAATCATAGTGAAACATTCAGAAATAAATTCTGATGTTGTTGCATAATGAAGAGAGGCACTGAGTGCAGATATTGTCTGGATTTTAAAACTTTGTCAGAAGATATCTTCAACACAACGTTCCTGCAATGCAGTTTGTTTGCTGGCTCAATTGGGACGTAATTGTAATGTATTTAGCATTTTTAGAGTGCATTTTACAGTGCACCCTGAAAATGCCCAGTTTCCATGTAGCTGTGTAAATGATTCATATATTCCCCTTCAAAAAGCCTCTCAAAGAAACTTAAATCTGGCCATCAAACAGAATTGTGAATTAATATATAGGCTCAAAACAGTATTAAGTTTTGCACGATTTAATGATGCTTCGTCTTATTTGAAGAAATATCCATCAACAACTGCCATGTGTCAAACCCTTTCTAATGAAGACACCCATGTGACTTCACCTGTTCATAAAACTACCTATCTATGCACCATCTGCACTGTCTGCTACTACTGAACTTCTAAAAGTGCAAATACCTTTAGAGTACAATTTTTGCAGCAACATTTTTGTGTTTGAGATATTTCTCAGAACCACTCCTATCTACCTACACATCAACTTTTCTCAAGTGCAGATTTTTTCACATCAAGTTCTAAGAAAGTGCTCAAAGGGACAGTCAGTCATTTTGTGAGACTTAACTTTTGAGATCCAGTGACTGATAATTAAATAACTTTCTGCTGCATGTTATGAAACACCAGATTCAAGATTGTGCAAACAGAGACTGAATTAGTCTGCATCCAGTTTGACAGCTCAGTCAAGTCAACGAAGAACAACAAATAGAAACCAATGACAGAAACCAGTAAACGTCACAAAATAATACTTGAGTCAATCATGTATCAAACCTTATTAGATTCCAGTCTACTGTTAATTTGACTTAATACCATATGCACATAGTGTACTCATAGCCCCTGCAACTACAGTCCTGTAAGAGAAGAAGTACACTGACTTACAGTACATATACATACATCATCATAAGTACTAACCACATTATATAGCACATAGCCTTTCTACAATCTTGTGACATCATTCACAATACAAATTGTTTGCACTTTGTCAAGAAAAAAGATTTTCAAAAGAGACTGAAGACTTTCTAGACTGGGAATTGCTAGAATGTTGGTGCCTGCAAGTGCTTAAGACTTTTGCAGTAACCCGAGGGTTACCTGTTTAAAGTGTTTTGTTCTTATTGGCCATTAACACCACTGAGGCTAGCATAGTTGAGGTACTTACAAGCAGTGTTATTTTAGTTCCAGCATTAATTTCTATTCCAGTTCTTATTCTATTCCACTGCTAGCATTTTTGTTCCAGTTCTAGTTCCTCTTTAGAAATAAATTTTTTTCTTATTCTAGTTACACTTCCTCTGTATAATTAATTTTAGTTCCAGTTCTAGTTCCACAAAAAATCTATTTGTAGTTCCACTTCCAAATCCACTTACAGTTCTCACAGTTCTAACATGAACGGTTAATGTCTGTCGGACAATGTGAATGCGACTGTTAATAAAACAGTTTATAGGCAGACACACTAAAAGTTACCAGTCAATTATTTTACTGTTGAGTTTCAAAAACACCCGCATCTCAAGGGATTTGCTTAATTGATTAAACGTTAGAATTATTGGTTGTGCAGCTTAAATATTAATTTTATTCTATTCCGTTCTCGTTCTAGAAAAATACTGAAATTTTCGTTCCTATTCTATTCTCGTTTTACATCTATTTTTTGTTTCAGTTTTCGTTCCGTGGAACTAATTTCAAATAATTACTATTCCTATTCTATTCTCTGGAACTAAAATAACACTGCTTACAAGTCACTAGATAAGTGTAAAATGCTTACATAATGCCAATGCCAAAGTAATACTACCAAAACAGTTCTGTAATGAAAAAGGCTCTGTCTGTCCCTACAGTCAGCAGTAATGTGTTCTTTCTTAACAGCCAGAAATGCTATAATTAAAAATTATATGGGACCCATATGGGCTCTAAATGGGTCTCATATGGGAAATGGGTTCTTTATGGGCTGTATGTGGACATGCTGGCAGGGGTCTTATCATCACATATAAAACAAAATACTGCCATATTTTGCTCTACCGCTTATGTCCACATCACAGACGCGATAAGCTCATTCTCAATAAAAATTTGGGAACTAGTAGATGACATAACTTTGGATGACCAGCTATTGAATAATAATAAGGATAAATGGTCCGCTTAAATACCTAGATTTCCATAGGCAGTGATTTAGTCCAACTAAAGCCCAACAGGAACGCAGAAAATCTGTTACGTATTTTCAACATTTTACATTTGGATATTAATTATTTTTTCTATTTCTATTTCGTTTTCACTGACATTGAATTTACATTTCTATTTTGTTTTGATTTTCCAAATAATTTTTGTTTTAGTTTCTGTTTCCGTTAACCTGAAATTCATATTTTTCGTTTTAGTTTCTATTTCAGCTAACTGAAATATCACTGCTTAGTTACAACAAACCACATCTTGAATGTCGAAGATCTTCACATGCCACGCTGACAGTGACCAGACTATACCACTCATAAAATAAAGGCACCAAAGTGTTCTAGTAATTGTGTAATTGGACAAAGAAACTTGCCATCTAAGAGTCCAAAAAAGGAAATTAAAAATTAACCTCTTGCAAGTGACAAATTTGATTAACTGAAGACTTATTTGGACAGTGCAATGGTTTGGAGTGTGTAATTGGCATAAGTTTATTTGACTGAAAACAAATTGATTGAATACAAAAGCTTTTGCACCTCTAGTAACAAGACTATTAAGCATGAGACTATACTCATTCTGTCCTCCAAATTTTGATGATTATAGAACATTTCAATAGCTCATTGTGTCAAAAGTTTATAACTTATTAAGGATGAAACTTTAAAATCATTACAAGGACTTGAAACACAAGACATGTAAAAATGTCAAGCTATAAATATGCATAACTTTTAGACAGTGGTTCTAAATGTCTAAAATTTTCTAAATCAAATTTCTGAGAGATGCAGATTTTGCAGGGTCATCTTTGGACTTTTAGGTTTTATCTTTAGGTGTTTGGGCATATTGATAAAAATTTGGCAAATTTGTCCCGATAACATCAGCAAACCTCAGTGTATAAACTTAGTTCACAATCCCCAGATTTGAAGCCCTTCTTCCAGTGGGTCACATATTTAAAAGCTTTGTGCAACATGCACTAATTTGGCTTCAACTTTGTTTCAAACTTATAATATGTGGCAATCAATACAAGTGCAATTCATGATTTTACTATTATTATATCTTTTATGAAGACAAGTTTATCAATACTTGGTCTAAGATATGTACAAGACAGGTCTGACTTGATCTATAGTAAATAATGAGTACCCGTTGAATAAGATTAACAGCATCAGTTGAAAGTTGCATCCCTGGGGCTGAAAATGAGCTGATCATAGCAGGAGTGAAACTAGACGAGCAGCAGTGCAGAGGACAAAGCAATTTAGAAATACAAAGGATGAAGCCCGTCAGCAGCCACTGCCACAAAGACCTCAAAACAAGCAGAGAAAACGACAGATGGCTTCAAGTATCTACCAGCTACAGGCATCAGCAGAAGCAAGCAGCAGCACAGCCACCAGTGACACAGATCACAGCCACTCATCCGGAACAAAATACAATGCATGCCCAGTCGAAAGAGTCTCTGGTGGGTGGGTGGGAGACTACATGGTGAGTCCGTGATGTCTGAAAATGACAGTCCAGACAATTAAATCTTGATCCTTCTAACCCTTAAAACATCATTTCATCTGCACAAGACAAAACGTAAAACAATTTGCAATAAAACCATATCCAATTCCAGTGAAGTGGTTCCCACCAACTGAGACTCACTTGGTAAGACTAAATCACGACTTGCTACCTCTGACATTCAACAAATGTCAAACACGCAGCTGCTAGATCTGTTGGTGGCATTAAAAACTTTTGATCATGTCTCACATTTTAGGCATGCCATCCTTCATTGGCTGATTATTTTATAGCACACTGAATTTAATATTCAATACTGAATTAAAGATTTTGATTTGGGTTTGGGACTGTCAGTTGGGGAATGACCCTGGCTGTTAGCACACACTCTGCTACCTGATTTCAATTTTGACAGGCTGTAAAAATCTGACATCCTTCATTTCTGATGGTTGGGCTGTCCACCTGGACAGGGACAGGCCACCCCTATAGATCTGTGCAGTGTCTTAGCTAGGGAATGGGCAATGCATGCATTTTTACAAATACTTGACAACTGTTCTGTTCCAGTTGGGCTGGGCTGAGAGCACCTCTGAGGGCTGGGCTGAGAGCACCTCTGAGTTGGTATATTGCTGAGACACTATACAAATGGTCTACGAATGAATGAATGAATGATTTAATTGATGAACAAATGATCAGTGTGACAATAACTGCATAGTAGTAACCCGCATGAACAGCATTAACGGGCTAGTTCAGCTGCAATACAGCCTACATCAGTAGTTAATGTAGCTTCATCTACGGATAAAAAAAATTGCAGAAAAGGAAAATTCCTATTCTCTCTCTGGCTTTCAAATCCCATGTCAAAAGTTCCAATAACAGTGTAACAAATGAAATTGCCTATTCATGGTCAAGCCATATAAGCTGTCATTAAACGCTCTTCAGTTGTTTCACATGAGTCTGTCTTCCATTCAAAATTAGAACTATATCACCAGAAGTGACTCAATAAACACTTTTGGCTAATCTAAAGATGCACATTTTGAGATCTCTTCAAAAGCCATGTTTCAGTGCTCTTCTTAAAAGGAGCCATATAAATGTCCAGATAAATATGGTACATGTATATAAGTAAGTAAGTAAGTATACTCTTTATTAAGAAGCGCTAGCAAATGCACAGCGCTGTACAAGAAAGATAATACAGCATGTTATTTCATATAACACATTAAAATCAAACAATGTAACCAAGTAATTTGTGACAATGTCCCTGTTGACCTACTACACATTTAAGAGAAAAATTATTACATATGAATACATGAAAGATACAAACGATACAAAAGGCTATGTGCTGCTTCATGTAAACTTGTGCTCGAGCTAAAAGAGGACTAGTGATCATTCACCCCAAGGCCTACTCTGAGGACTAGTGATCATTCACCCCAGGCCTACTCTGAGGACTAGTGATCATTCACCCCAGGCCTACTCTGAGGACTAGTGATCATTCACCCCAGGCCTACTCTGAGGACTAGTGATCATTCACCCCAGGCCTACTCTGAGGACTAGCGATCATTCACCCCCAGGCCTACTCTGAGGACTAGTGATCATTCACCCCAGGCCTACTCTGAGGACTAGTGATCATTCACCCCTCCAGGCCTACTCTGAGGACTAGTGATCATTCACCCCAGGCCTCTGAGGACTAGTGATCATTCACCCCAGGCCTACTCTGAGGACTAGTGATCATTCACCCCAGGCCTACTCTGAGGACTAGCGATCATTCACCCCCAGGCCTACTCTGAGGACTAGTGATCATTCACCCCAGGCCTACTCTGAGGACTATTGATCATTCACCCCAGGCCTACTCTGAGGACTAGTGATCATTCACCCCAGGCCTACTCTGAGGACTAGTGATCATTCACCCCAGGCCTACTCTGAGGACTAGTGATCATTCACCCCTCCAGGCCTACTCTGAGGACTAGTGATCATTCACCCCAGGCCTACTCTGAGGACTAGTGATCATTCACTCCATGCTTCCTCTGAGGACTAGTGATCATTAACTCCCAGGCATACTCTGAGGACTAGTGATCATTCACCCCTAAGGCCTCTGAGGACTAGTGATCATTCACCCCAGGCCTACTCTGAGGACTAGTGATCATTCACTCCATGCTTCCTCTGAGGACTAGTGATCATTAACTCCCAGGCATACTCTGAGGACTAGTGATCATTCACCCCTAAGGCCTCTGAGGACTAGTGATCATTCACCTCAGGCATCCTCTGAGGACCAGTGATCATTCACCCCAGGTCTCCTCTGAGGACCAGTGATCATTCACCCCAGGCCTACTCTGAGGACTAGTGATCATTCACCCCAGGCCTACTCTGAGGACTAGTGATCATTCACCCCAGGCCTACTCTGAGGACTAGTGATCATTCACCCCAGGCCTACTCTGAGGACTAGTGATCATTCACCCCTCCAGGCCTACTCTGAGGACTAGTGATCATTCACCCCAGGCCTACTCTGAGGACTAGTGATCATTCACTCCATGCTTCCTCTGAGGACTAGTGATCATTAACTCCCAGGCATACTCTGAGGACTAGTGATCATTCACCCCAGGCCTACTCTGAGGACTAGTGATCATTCACCCCAGGCCTACTCTGAGGACTAGTGATCATTCACTCCATGCTTCCTCTGAGGACTAGTGATCATTAACTCCCAGGCATACTCTGAGGACTAGTGATCATTCACCCCTAAGGCCTCTGAGGACTAGTGATCATTCACCTCAGGCATCCTCTGAGGACCAGTGATCATTCACCCCAGGTCTCCTCTGAGGACCAGTGATCATTCACCCCAAGGCCTCTGAGGACTAGTGATCATTCACCCCAGGCTTCCTCTGAGGACTAATGATCATTCACCCCTAGACCTACTCTGAGGACTAGTGATCATTCACACCCAGGCCTACTCTGAGGACTAGTGATCATTCACTCTTCTAGGCCTACTCTGAGGACTAGTTATCATTCACCCCTCCAGGCCTACTCTGAGGACTAGCGATCATTCACCTCAGGTCTCCTCTGAGGACTAGTGATAAGGCCTCTGAGGACTAGTGATCATTCACCCCAGGCTTCCTCTGAGGACTAGTGATCATTCACCCCAAAGGCCTTTGAGGACTAGTGATCATTCACCCCAGGCTTCCTCTGAGGACTAGTGCTCATTCACCCCCAGGTCTCCTCTGAGGACTAGTGATCATTCACCCCAAGGCCTCTGAGGACTAGTGATCATTCACCCCAGGCTTCCTCTGAGGACTAGTGATCATTCACCCCTCCAGGCCTACTCTGAGGACTAGTTATCATTTACCCCTCCAGACCTCCTCTGAGGACTAGTGATCATTCACCCCTCCAGGCCTCCTCTGAGGACTAGTGATCATTCACCCCCAGGTCTCCTTTGAGGACTAGTGATCATTCACCCTCTAGGCCTCCACTGAGGACTAGTTATCAAACAGATAATGCACAAATACAACAAATGAGCAACTACTGTAGAACGCCTGATAAAATACACCTCAAGGAACTCTCTCTCCTTTATGCTAATTCCTATATGGAAACCTTTCTTTCTCATAAAGGAACTCATAGTCACTTAAGGATGGTGATACCAGTGATTAGGTCCCCTTATTATAGTTATGAAGGATTCTGAACTGTTGCAAGCAGACACTTTTGAATCAGAGCCAAAAGGTGAGGTGCTATTAGAAAGGAAACAAGAAGAGATTGATTATCAACACAGGCCGAAGTCACAACAACTGACAGATCATTGCCAGGCACTGCACCACCCATTGTCCTGGTCACTCAACAGAAACAATAGACCTGCAACAATTAAGCAGTTATTAATTGACTGGAACAACTGTACACAGTACAGATTCAGCAATTTGGATATTAGACAAATAGAGATCAATAATTAAAAATATATTACAGATTTCATTAATTGATTAGGGTAAAGTACAAGCATGCATACCTGTACCTGCAGAGGCATACATTAGTACATGCGTATGCCCACATGCACAGACATGTGGTGGTGCACATATGCATGTTTGTACCTGCACAGAAATGTAATTGTAACTTGTAACTTATAACTTTTAACGTGCCAGTGTCTAATGCACAAGGCACCAAAACCAAGTCATAATCAGACCAATATCCAGAAGATCTGTCCATAAGACAGTGAGACAGCTTTGGTGGATAAGAAATTTGAGAAAGGGAAGTCTTATAAGTTGAGAACGAAATGACAAGCGACTGATCAGAATGGAGGATTCCAAGTTCTAGCTCCATAAACTGAAAAGCTCATTCACCAAGAATAGTTCTAGTTTAAGGTATGAAAAGAGAAAGACAATCACATGACCTTATTGAATAATTACTGATTTTAAATATTGTGGCTGGCCAAAAGTCAGTTTTATAAACAAGCCCCACTTTAAAACAAATCCTTTGCTGAACAGGAAGCCAATGCAAATATTTAAGCACAGATGTTATATGTTCATATTTTGACATATTAGTTATGACCCTCACCAGAGTTCTGAACCCTTAGGATTTCAGCATGTATGACTTATTGATACCAGTAAGAAGCAAATTACAGTTATGGCAACTGGAAACCAGTGAATTTGCCAAGTATACCCTTGAAGACACGATGCCTATATCAGCATATGTTACAAATGATGTATGTCATATATGATGACTTACAAATACTGTTAACATGATCAGAGAGAGACATAGTAGAATTGAATGTCATGAGCAGCATCAGCCACAAATGAGTCACCCAATTTCAAAACTTAAGCGATTGAAATTTCTTAAGTTGCTGTGGAATGACAACATGGGGAGGGGGATAGAGTAATGGTAACACTCATGGCCAGGAGAGCATTAGATTCGCAGTTCAATACCCGTAACCCGGATCTCAAATGACTTGGGTGCTGAAACACGTAAAAGTGAACTTATGCAGTGGAAGATATGATTTTAAAAGAAATCAATTCCCGTACCTTTACCAATTCATCAAGGCTCATTCCGGATAGAAAAAGTTGGGAGGATTAGTTCAGATATAAATGTTAACGTGTCACTAGGTCTCATTCGGAACAAGTATCTGTAAAGAATGCTCACAAAGAAAATCATGTAAAACTGCAGCCTCATTTCAAAGGGAACAAACATTTAATTGACCAAAAACTAGACTCTGATTTCTAACCAGATCAGGATTTATATCAAAGCCACCAGCCAAGGGAAGCGGCATCAGATATCGTCTCGATATCTCATGACATGTAGTTGAAGATGTTCTAAACACATCTGCACCAAGAACATGATTAGAAAAATTGTTACTTGCACCACATAGCAGCAGAACATATAACTGAAGCAAAAGAACAGCACCAAGAACTAGGTTATGAATGAACCTGAACCAAGTTCAAGAATAAACCTCATCAGAACGATGCATATGTAAAACTATGACAGAGTTCTTTCCACCGGATTCAGCAAAGAGCAGGAACAAGAACAGGATACAATGTAAAAGCAAGCAACGAGATGAGACAGCCATAATGAGTGTCAAAATTTCTGAGGTTCTTGACTCCATCCATGTAGAATCTCTTAAACTGTCCAAGTTCTTGACTTATCTTTTCAGTGGAAATCTCCGGAACCTTCAAAGACTCTTGACTTCTCTCTTCAGCTGAATTCTTTTGAACCTTCTGAAGTTCCTGATTTCTCTTCTTCGCTGATTCTACTTAGATTTCTGAGGTTCTTGACCTATTCTAAGCTGAAATCTCTATTATCTTCTGAGGTTCTTGACTGCTTCCTTTAGCTGAAAGCTCTAGAACCCTGAGAAGTTTCTTGACTGCTCTCTTAGCTGAAATCTTTGGAACCTACTAAGATTCTTAACTTCTCTCCTTGGTCGAAATGCCTTAGAACTTCCTTAGGCTCCTTACTCCTTCTCTCCTTAACTGAAATCTCTGGTACTTTCTGAGGTACTTGACTGCTCACTTCAGCTAAAAGCTATACAGCTCTCTGAGGTTCTTGACTTCTGTCATCATCTGAAATCTGTGGAACCTTCCAAATTCATTGCTTGTCAGAGGTCAGCCGGAAATCGCCTCGGACATTTACCTCGGCCGAATATTCCGTTTTTTTTGCACTATTTCTAACTATTCGCCTCAGAAAAAATACTGTACACAAAGAGTTGCTTGTCTGCCTCACATGCCGGAATTTGTAGGCTCATAATATCAGTTATGAGCTTCATTTAGCATATTCATTTTGAAGAAAAAAGTAGAAAAACACCAACACCTGAAGTCCACAACGGAAGTGAAGTCCATTTAATTGATTATTTATTTCTAAATTCTAAATGTATTAGTCAGTTATTACAAGTACAGAAATTTATTTAGATAATTTTTCATTACATGAAAATGTGAAGCTTCCCATATCGAACAAATGGTACTCAATTCGTACTCGGATCCAGCAAATAGTACATCCAAATACTTGGATTCGGTACTCAGTGGAAAATGTCTACCCAGCTGACCCCATTGCTTGTCGCTTTAGATGAAAACTCTGTGACCACCTAAGTTCCCTGATTTCTGTTTTCAGTAGGCCTGCCGAAAGGGGGCTGAGGGGGAAAATGCCCAGGGGCCCGGCGATTTTTAGGGGTCTAGGCCGAGCCCGCAATCAGCTTATAAACGATTTTGCTGCAGCTAAATACAGAAAAGTTGCTTTTTGATTAGCATAAATGTAAAATTAACAACTGAATAAAATCAGTGTTGTATATATAAATATAATTATGTACGGTTGTACCTGCACTGTTATTATTTCAATTTTTTTTTATTTTCTCATAAAGCCTAAATATAGCTTAGAAGCCGGTGACTGCTCTTTGGGGGGGGCGCTGCTTTTCAGCTGAAAATCTGTTGCACATTATGAGATTCTAAACTTCTCCTTCTATCTGAAATCTCTAAAAGTTTTTGAGGTTCTTAACTTCTCTATTCAGCTGAAAACTTTGGAACTTTCTTAAGTCTATGCCCAACATCAGCAGATACAGATGAAGAAATTGACACATTGTATGAACAAATTCAACACATAATTCACCAAATTCCTAGATTTGAAATATACATTCAGCTATTTCCTTTGTAAATTCCTTGTTTTGTTAGAAGTAGTATCACTGAAAATGCATGTTTCTTGAAACGTGATATAATAATAAAAAAATTACAAGTGTGATTTAGCAAATAGCCTTTTCGATTACTGCTAATCAGTGCTAGTTAATTTCAAGAACTTCAAACGTGACAGATGGCTGGGATTGGAATCTGGAGCTTCTGACAGTAAATAAATCAACATTTAAAAAAAGTAAATGTACACATGTTTCCATAGGGGATCGTAAGGTCTTGACCCTGTTCATTTTTCAATGAATTGATCTGGTGAGATCCTTCACCACTGCTGTCCATATGAATGGGTGTCACACAATGTCATGTTAAGGTCCTCCTAGCCCGATATTTAAATCTCTGAAATAAGCCACCATTGGTATGTGAACTGGCACCCTTGCTCACAAAAGGGCCTTGACACATGCTCTAACCAAAGTAGCTATGCAGGTCAGATGTGCTTAAGCCTTAAGCACCAACCGATGCCTTGTGCCAGCAGCCCTGAATTGACCTGGATGTATCTGCAACTGAATCTTTTCTCTGGCCCTGGATAGTTGTGTTCCAGCTGTAAACAGAGATTTAAAGAGACTGTGCCCCCAAGGAAATGTTTACACAGATTATACAACTGTTCATCTCAACCTTTTGTCTTAGTAACTGTATCCGCAGCCTATCATTATCATCCATCCGTCAGTCAGTCAAACGGCGGAGCATTGCTGACACAGTGGGCAAGGACGAGGAGGAGGAGGAGGAAGTGGAGGAGGAGAAAGAGGAGAAGGAGGAGGACCGTGATGCTCAGTATTTACCATAATTGTCAAATGTCAAATATGGTAAAAAGGGATTGATGATATAAATTCCAATACCAAAAGCAGATAGGCAACATATGTTCAATTAACGCTGCAAGAAAAAAGTCTGATCAGATAAAGGTGCATAAATACAATAGTTGCTAGACCATCAGATATAAAAGTTCAACTGAGTTCATCCAGCTGTTAATAGATCTAAGTGTCAGTGCTTCATTTTCTATTCTATAGCTTCAAAGTTAAAGCGTTCCTCAGCCATAAGCCGAGTCAATTTTAGATATGAAGTACACATTTATATTGTTGTTAATCAACTGATGACATGGAGGTATAACTGTATGAAATCATTCTATGTGACATAAAGGGAGAAGGTGTGAGTAGCATCTGTTGGAATCACACAGAGGAATAGTATTTGAGACAAATGGTGCCATGACTTAAAAGATGAAATTCTTCATGTAGGAAGTAGATATGGACCTTCCAATCTCAATTACTGTGCTTGGAATTTTCAACATCTACCAAATTGAATGCTAGAGTCGGCCTCATGCTCCTTCTATTATATTGTGTGCTTGCAAGTAATACTTCGAAAGCAATATACACAGATTTGTGAGCAATGCACCAAAGGTAACACTAAAAATTTGGGTTTAATTGTGTGCAGTGGTGTTTTTACAATTCCAAATATTCATATACACAAATTATATTAATAATTTTTTCATATCCACATTTTGCGACAACATTTGTCTGTTTGATTTTTCATGCCAAATTTGTTTAAGACACTTTACTCGACAACTGTTTATTTCTTGTGCTTGTTAGGATTCTTGTGCTCAGCTGGCAACCTGCATGTCACCAAATAAAATTTGAAAGACGTAGTCAGATAGGAAGATATAATACTCATGCAAAATCAATAGATAGCACCAACTGATGTCATGATAAATGTTTCCACAGCCTTATGTAACAGACCTCAACAGTAAACTTTGATAAGCACCAGAAATATCATACACTTTAAATTGTCTCAATCTCTGCCTCCATTTAGGAAAGAAATTTGACTGCTGGATATTTCCTTCATCAAAATGGCCCAAACTGTCCTTAATTTCAGAATCATAGAAACAAATCAATAAGTTAAGGCTCTTTGCTGCTATGAAACGGCTAAGACAAAGCCTCAACACGTCTGTGTCATAGTACTCTTAGTCTTAACTACACAAATATTTTCGGTCTTTGCATGACTCTGTGATCAAGTGATGATAAAGGTCACACCATTTGGCTCCTGTTGTAGGAATGGAAGAAAAGAAAGCCGTCTTTCCACTGTAGCCTACTGCTGCCGAACCATTTGAGAAGCACAAAGTGGAGGCTAATTACGAGGATCAGACAACTGATTCAGTCAACAGTGGTGCCAGAGATAAGTAACAGGCAATCTCCACATGAACACCAATCGACCCATCCCTTCACCCACAAACAATCCGTCTATATACATCAGGCAACAATTTGTTGGAAGGCCAGGGTCATCCACCTGGCGGCGCTACGTCTAATTAGTTCCGGAGTTAATACAGCCTCAGCCACAACCGAACGGTGCGAGTAATAATTGTTCACTTACCAGCAACGATTGTATTAGCAGCAGCGACGACGACGGCGGCGGCGGCACAGACTGACTCAGACCAGCGTCTAAAGGTCCACATAGGCCGCCGCCGCCGCCGCCGCCGCACGGCCACCGCCACAGTTCCCGTCGCACGCTCACTCACTCGCTGTCCTTGTCTCTGTCCCTCCGTTCGTCTTTTCCTTTCGTTCACAACTCAGTCACCAGCAGTCCATGGACTCCTCCCTCTCCTCCTCCTAATCTTCCTCCTCCTCCTCCTGCACTTGGTCGTCGTGGTAGTGGCTCACTGTCAGCCAGGCAGAGCAAACGATATGTGTCAACAGCAGCAGCAGCTGCGGCAGCAGCAAGCCAGCAATTATAATGAAACAACCAGGTCCAATATGAATAGAACACTCTGAAATTGAATTATGAGAGCTGGTCCGCCGCCGCCGCCGCTGCCATTGGCGCACAGGGCCTGATCAATAGGATGCCATGTAAACTCTATACGATGACTACGCTGCTTCCCTGCTCACTTTACTCCGATCATAATGGAAGGCAGGTGTGCAGATTCACATTGAGTCAGACATTACTCGAAATATGAAATATGTTCAGATTTGTATTCGCCTAATGGACAAACAAGAAGAGAAATGTTAAGTACACCGAGGTCAAGCTCTCTGTCTGCTTCTCTGTCCGTCCGTGTATCTGTCTGTCTCTGTCTGTCAGATCTGTCTGTCTCTGTCTCTCTCACACATCATAAGCCCATCGAGAGAATAGCGTTTACCGAAACAGAAGGCAAGGCGGCAATTGATCAAGAGTAAGCAAGTTTGCAGACTCAAAGGCAGCAAAGCTCCAGCGGATCACTCAATCAGGAAGTCATATATACAATCATGTCTTTAATAATCACAGTAAGCAAAGTAACACAAAGGCGCCTCAATGTACCCCATATGAACAGGTATGATACGACATTGCAATGGCTGTATTATTAGGCAATTCATCAACTTGACAAATTTCCCTGACACCTAACACAGCTCGACAATTGCAATTTTCTGCTGATGAGGAAGGAACTAAACTGAGGATATAGAACTCAAAATCGAACACTTTTGCTACTTAATCAAAAATTATATTTTAAAATTTCAATTATTATTTGTGCAAAACTACTCTAGTTTACAAATCATAATCTTCAAATTTCTACAGTGCAACTTTAAAGCTAAGCGCAGAGAGCACCAGCTTATTCAAATGTAATATAATTTCACAAAGAAATGGCTACTGTAGATGGATATAGCAACTGAGCAAGAAGAAAGCATGAACAGAGCAAATTAACACAATTTCAGAATTAAATCATACAACACATAGTCTGTGTCTTCTGCTCAAAGCTAAACAATGAAAGGCAATTAGATAGAGTGCTCTTCTGAAATATCATCGTTCAATTGCTTATCCTGTCAATCTGTCATTTGATTGGTGCCTCTGATTCAAGTTTCCACACAGAACCGCAACCACACATTGTACAGCACTGGCAACTGAGGTCCTTCTGAGACAAAGAGCATTATTTAATTAAGCATTCAATGGTTGCCTGTTAAGAACCTTTCAAATGCGCTTAGCAATTGTGCTGTTTGAACTTCTAATTTCATTTGATTTTTTCACACTCCAGAGCTTAACAATGCTTACAATGGAACACGTACAAGACAACAAATTCAAAGCATACTCACTAACAGTTGGATTTAATACACTCTCACAGGTTGTCATTTCATGCACATATTTGGCAGCAGAATACCATTAACACAATGCAACTTCATGCATAGTGTTCACAGAATGTCACTCAATACAGTATAAGAGAGTGTAATTTGACAAATTCTACTTAATATAATTTAATCAACTTCATTGAATGATAGATAGTTCATGCAATATGGCCACAATATGTAGTTTAATTCAACCTGGACAAACTGCGACTTAATAGAATCTTAACAGAATGTTATTTAATTTGTTCTCAACATAATGCAATTTATTGGATTCTGATCAAGTGTAAATTTGCTATTAACAGAATGTAATTTCATTCACTCTGTATAGTATGTATCCTATTCGATTTTAAATTGAATGTAATCTATTGAACTATGATCTGAATAATTGGGTTTACCAATGTATGGAGCATAACCCTTTTTGAGCGCTTTTGGCTTTTTTGGTGCCTCCTCAGCAGTCTATAATATTTAATATATAACAGTTAACTTCTTATAGCCAAATCTTACCTTTTTCAGGTAAAAACGTCTTTAAGTAAAACCGTCAATAATAAACTTTTATAAAATCATAAAACATGATTTAAAATGAGTGCAGATAAGGTAAATGAAATGCTATAGTAAAGTAAGAAGACGTGTAAATGGTGATAGGCAGAGGGTGTATTTTGCTATCAGTTTCAGAGGCATAAACTGGACAGGTGGAGAAGGTAGTATATGTCGAGGAGAGGGTGAGTAGACTGTATCAAGACCAGTAAAAACTAAAAGAACCAACCTCGTTTAAACAGGTGAGTTGATGATGATGATGATGATGATGATGAATACGACGATTTCTACAGCGCCGTAACACGACACATGCCGTTACAAGGGTGCTTTTAGTTGAGCCTAATCC
This sequence comes from Allolobophora icterica, assembly GCA_963556255.1. Classification (NCBI taxonomy): domain Eukaryota; kingdom Metazoa; phylum Annelida; class Clitellata; order Crassiclitellata; family Lumbricidae; genus Allolobophora; species Allolobophora icterica. Next base: position 39,421,153 of record OY744609.1, on the reverse strand, counting down.
TTTACGTAAAGTGCCACAACTGATACAAAGAATTTCAATAAACGAACGCATGCATAATATTATAGGACTAAATAACATAACTAAAATTATCAACCCGTAGTTATATAGGTGCAAAGTGAAAATTATTTATAGATGTACATGTATAGACCGGTATTGGGGTGAGTAGTAGGTATACCCCGTGATCGATCGAGTCAGTCGATCAAGTCGATTGAAATTCGGCCAAGTCGAGTCGGTCGAAAAATCTTCGACTCTATCGACTTGCAAGTCGAGTCGATCATATGTTTTGACAAGTCGAGTCGATCGTTGTTTCCTCGACTTGACTCGACTATGAAATATTTTCTTACTATTTTTGATGCTACTTCACAAAATGACCCACATGATGTGATGACGTAATGCTTTGTAAACGCACAACTACCGTATTAACCTGATTTGAAGTTCAGTGCAAACTATGAGCCTCTTGGTGATTTCGTATAGTGGAAGCTGCAGATACTTTTTTCACAGTTTTACGGTGAAAATGGAAATTTTTAAGATGATGTAAAAATAGTTGTTATTTTTACATCATGGTAATCACTAACGACGATCTCAAAACGTTCGAATGTCTGTATGTTAAGACTGGACTGAATGCTTCGACTTTGGCCAAGAGCAGTGGCTCGGAAAGTGTTTAATAGCTGCGTGAGCTAACCTCAGGCAAAGTACAGACCTAAGATGGATAGAATTATACATTATATCCGATATAACCAATAAGAATATTTTGTCATTTTTTACAATAAGTGGAAAAGTGTATTATACTATTCATAAAATAAAATGGTTCTATAGCACAATAAGTCAATTACTACTTTAGCCAAAAGTTGTGTGAGTATGTTTGTGCCTCGGTGCTACAGAGCCAAACTTGCGTGAGCATTGGCACCTTTGGCGCCATGGCTCCCGGGCCCCTGGCCAAGAGATACAGTCCAAGTTGACAAAGTCGACCAAGTCGATCGTTTATTTGCCAAGTCGATCGAGTCGACGAGAGGTCGACTAGTCGACAAAGTCGATCGAGTCGATCGTCGGCTGAGCCAAGTCGATCGTAGCAGTTCGACTCAATCGATCACGGGGTATAGTAGTAGGTATAATATTATATGAACAGTGTAACATATGCTGTTTTGATTAGGGCTGTCCCGAATAGGTGATTATCACTATTCGGCTGAATACAAATAATTGGACCAACTATTCGGCCGAATACGAATACGAATAGTGTAGGCTACAAAATAGGTCTACCGACAACATTCAAAATTTCAAATGTAAACAAAAGTTTCAGTTCAGTAAATTTCATACATAAACTAAAAGAAAACAGTCACTGTACACAAAGAATGAGACTACTGATACTGCGGTCCAGACAGTAGGCTACGCCTGGCTGCAACCACAGCATATATTATGTTAAGGACAGAGTTACTTCAGTCCACTCGCTATAGCAGCCGCTTATGCAGAAACAGATGTCACGTTACCACTATTCGTATTCGGTCCGACAGCTACTATTCAGCCGAATACCGAATAGCTGTTTGGCCGACTATTCGGCCCCAAAGCGAATACGAAGCGAATATTCGGTACCCTAGTTTGATAATTATTCAAGAAAACTCAATTGTTTTCACAATAATACCAATATCGTAATCATATCGTAATTGTAATCTCCAATTTTCTAAAGCGCCACTGTAAAGCTAAGCGCAAAGCACCAGCTTATTCACGAGCGCTGCGACGTATCTGAGAGGTTGTCCAGAGATCGATGTCCGTTGGTGGTCTGAGTCCAGTTGCCAGAGACCAGAGAGAGGCAGAGCAGCTGTTACGGAGGGTTTCGTTGAGGACGAGATGGCTTGGAAGGCAGAGGATCAGATGGATTTGGATAGGAAATCTTGAAGAGGTGAGTTTTCAGTTTGGAGTGGAAAGCCTGCGGGGTGATGAGTAGAGGAGCCCCAGGTAGATGACGATGAGTGAGTGGCGGTATTGGTGGAGGAACTGAGAAAATCAGAGGCGCGTTTACAGAAAACAGGGCCCTAGGCGCAGACATTTTTGGGACCCTTCTGAAGTTGTAGACTGAGAGTCTGAGACTCTGGTGGTGTTTAGCCTATCATTTGCAAAAACCCACGAAGTTGAACCTGAAGCCGTTTTTGAGTGTTATTGACATTGTAATTATGTAATTATGATTAGTTATAGAAGCTTTTTTCAAGGAATGTGAAGTAATTTGTATTAGCCATAAGACTAACTACAGTTTGCTAAATCAACAAAACAATTATAAATTACAATAATATACTTTTATGTGAAAAATGCTAAACTGTAAACAAATAGAAAATAAGTTATATATAAGATAATTCAAAATTCAAAACAGTTATTTTCTTAATTGAATTTTTTTTAGTTTGTTTGGGGCCCTCTGAGATTTGGGGGCCCTAGGCGTGCACCTAGTGCGCCTATGCGTAAACGCGCCTCTGGAGAAAATGCGGAATTCGGGAGGAAGTTCATTCCAGAGTTGAGGTGCAGTTTTGGATATGGATCGGTTGGAGAACTTGAGGCGAGTAGTGACTGGGGGACGGAAGAGAGTGAGATATATGGATGAACGGGTAGACCGAGGTGGCTGGATAGTGAAGTTCGCGAAGGTACTTTGGCTGGGAGTATTGTAGTGTGTCGTAGGTTAGCGATTATATAGTATACCATTAAGTGGCTATAGGTCTAACCTTTAGTGATGACGATATGTAAATAAGGTTAAAATCGAGAAACATTCTAGAAATCAAGTCCACCTGACTTGCACTATTACTAGAGTCCAGAAGTTGCTGTTGTATACATGATTCTAATTCTAATTAACATGTCAGAATGTATCATCTACAATTTCTCTGCCTGTTAACTGTTCGGGTCTTTTTCTGGTTAACGTATACTAGAAGAAAAGCTGTGAAAAAGAGAATATACATCTGCAAGTTGTTACAGTGAATCACTGATTTTTAAAACCCAGCCAGAATCTCGGACATAGTGGAGGAAGTATCTATAATTACCACTCATGCCAACGTGCCAACCCCTGAACTCTTGATTAACAGCCCAGCCTGCTAACCACAAGAGGTTAATCAATCAGATGTCAAGGTTAGATCCCTGCTAGGAAAGAAATTAAATTTCTTTCAAGATTCTGGCTCTACTCATGTCCCTAGCCAACTCGTTTATAATGAGAATGTTGACCATATGCTGTGGGGTTGACAGATCAGATGGCAAGGTAGAGGACTGGTCACCCACTCTCATATGCCAAGGCTAAGAAAAATGAAGTCTTTAAAGAGGCACATCTATGCATAGAAAAATTTGCCCAATTTCAGATCCTCTGATCCCATAGGATGAGATCTAGAACCCCCAAAAGAAGGCCTTGTATAAAGTATGAAATTCCCGTGCAAGCAATCTAATCCTGATGACCCTAAAAGTGTGAAGCTATATGCATGGGTTGTTATTTAACACAAATATATTTACTAATCTTGCAAGGATCTCAAAAGCAACTTGCAAAGAATGTTGATGATAATTGCAAGCCTTTGTTTGCTTTGCTCATAATAGAAACAATGCCTATGAAGATTGGAGGGAAGAGCAACAAGAAGTCTGCTCCTCATGTGGGCCCCCCCGTGCATACAGAAGGGGTAGCAGGGTCCTGCAGGTTGCCATCCAGCACAATCCCTTAAAACCTCGGAAAGAGTACAAGAAAGAAGACAAGTTTGATTTCAGAGGGAACTGAAGTGCTGGGACACTGAATGTCTGTGCACTCTGACACCTCGTTAAGCCTCACCATTGAAGAATGAGTTTGAGGCTATGCATTTAGCCATTGTGGGTCTTCAGGAGATGAAAAGGCTTGGTGTAGGAGAAACTACCACCGAGACCTACATGGCTCTCTGGACTAGCTCCAGAAGAGTAACATCAGGCCAGCAGAGGTGGCTCTTGCTCTTATGTAGCTGAGAAGCCTCATGTGCTGAGAAGCCTCACATGCACTGACCTACTGTCACCCCATCAATTACAGGTTTGTGTCATTACTCCTTCGACACTGATTTGGGTGACCAACCAACAAGGCTGATGAAAAGATGAAAGATGCTTTCCACAACTCACTTGAAGATCCCTTGAGCCTAACACATAGAAAAGACCTTGTTTTATGTTTCAGAGATTTCAATTTGGTCTTGGTACAACTGGAAACCCATGCAGCCTTTTTGTAAGTGGAATCCCAATGACAAGAAGAAAAAGTTGCTAGAGTTCTGAGCTACTACCACATTCTGCATAGGTGGCTCTTGGTTTCATAGGCAAAATGTCCATCAGCACAAATAGTTTTCTACCACTTTCTGACTTTCTCACAGAATTCCAATCACTCCTTGAATTCCTGGTCTCTTCTCCTTTTAAACATACTATAATAAGCAAGTTCAATATGCACATGCACACTCTAAACCTGTGCTGTCCAACATGCAGCCCGAGGCTGATTTTAAATGGCCTGCCCGAGCTGAATACCAACCGCAAATAAAAAAATTGTAAGCACAATTCAACTAAAAACGTGCTTGAATGTTTATTGATATACTTTTTGGCGCCATACTATTATAAAGCATGCCTTACATGAGCTTTATATGCTATTATTCACTGATTAGTACATAATTATTGCCATAATAAATTTTAATACAGTTAGCAATTTTCAATAAATTTTATTTGTTGCTTTTGAGTTTACTGGTGCGGCCCTTGGCTTCAAGAATAATTGTTTCAGTGTCAAAAAGGTTGGACAGCACTGCCCTAAACAATGCTTTACAAAATATTTTGGTCTCCTATTAGCCACTGATCTTATCCAGCACATCATTCCAACTCATTATTTGCACCTTGCACTCTATCTACTTATTACCTGCTCTAACTCTTCTGCTGTCAAAAATGTACCTGATTCTGAATCAAATTTGTATGATCATACCCCCATTACTGCTTCGGTTCTTTTCTATCATAAAACACCTTCCACATACTCTTATTAGTTCCAGACCTTGGAAATTGTTTGATGTTCCAACCTTTAAAGTTGCCATTCTTGCCTCCCCACTGTGGTTATGTCCAGCACAGACAGCTACTGAGCTCATTGTCCAACTAATTCAACCATATCTGAAATCCTGAAAAGGCATATTCCCTCTAAGTTCAAGAGGGTTGCAGTATACCTTTCCCAGCTCTAGTATAACTCTCATATCTGCTTGAAGGGTGTTGGCAAGGCTCACGTTTACTTTCTCATCTCCTCAAATTTAGACACCAGTGTCATACTTTCAATAAACATGATCTCACAGCTAAATCCACCTACTTATCTCATATCGTCTCTGAAAGCTTGGCACATGTAATTCTAGTTCTGCCTTTCTTCTAACCTTACCAAAACTTCTCACAATTGCAACCATGCACATGATGCACTTGAACACTCACTAGCTTCTTCTTAATTTCCTTGCATTTTTTTACATCCAATTAAATACAGCCATTCTGATAAGTTCATCATTGTTTTAAAATTACTTTGAATTGATTTGAATTTCAGGTCAAATAAGCAATACTTCTTGGCATGTAAATTGTAGCAATCTGGCACACTGTTTCTGTAAATTATTCCCAAACTGTCTTACCATGCTATTCCCACTAACAACAACTTTTTCCTGTCATGCACCTGGAACACACTTGGCAGCTTTCTGTCCTGTCAGCTCTTGTGTTCTGCTTTTCTCTTGTTCTGTGGCGTTTTCTTCGCACACCATAACTTGACCTTAAACTTTTCTTTCTTCACTAAATCTTCAGCAGTCTTCTGTTCACTGCTTTCCTCCACAGCCAACTCACATGCACACGTAGAACCCTTGACAATACTTTCCTTGGTGCCATACATGCCACGCGAAGTGCATGCAGAGACTCACTCTTCACTGAAGACATGGAGCCTGAATACCAAAATTTACAAACCATTCTACTGAGGTTTACCAAGTAGTCAACTAACTGACTCACTTGCATACTCACTTACAGATATGCTGCTGTTATATACCCCCTCCCAGTAATGCTCACTTGGCTCCATCAGAACTCGCCTTTACTTTTATCCCAACTCTGATCTATCTCCACAATATCATATCGATTGTATTGTAACAATTATTAAAACACACCTCCTTATCTATCGAGCTTTCTTCACTATAATCTAGTTAAGAAAAACATAGTCCACTGGCACACTTTGAACAGAGAACAATTCCCACAGATATTAGTACGTCATAGGAATATTCTAATTGGTACGATGCCCACCTGAGTTGCCTGACTGACATCCCTTAAATACCCAGATCTGTTGTTTGCTGAAGACTCCATCTATCAACTTCTGATCTATTCTGGTAAAGTCTTCGTTTGCACTGACATCTCTCAAGCACAGGGCATCAATCTCTGCCACACAATGAACACTGTGATCTTAATATTAATATTACATCTACGTGCAAACTATACATGTCCATTGTCCACCCAGCTGGCAAATTATATTCCCCAACTTAAAATCTTAGTGCACTGAGCTAGACTGGCCATACATTACTGAGTATTAATATTTAATGTTTTGTTTCTTTGCAATTATATAGTACCGAGTATATAGCTGGATAGATTAGGAGGCATGTTTTAATAATTGTTGCAAGTGATGATATGATATGATACGTAACGCAAAAGCATCATACAATGGCACAAACAACTGTGCATTAGAGACTGCTGCAGAGCAGTGTGGAAAAAGCAGTGAAAATTCCACTGTGGCTGCTAAGTCCTTTAGATTCTGTGTTACATGGCAAGCATTGTGGCATCTGTGCCAGCAGGAGAAGAGTTGAGCGCTATGCTATTGTCATAACAGATCATAACAGATCAAAAGAATCAGATGAAATACTAGCAATGCAGAGTGCATCAGATACAGCAATGACCATTTATACTACCTTATCAGCTACCACTGGCATAATGGTCCTCTTTCAAGAGCGAGCCAGTTAACGTTCGGCATCTGTGTCCGGTAGCTCCATTCACCACAATGTTCACTACAGGTTCATGTCTATGGAACTCATGAATGAGCTATGAATCAATTCATGCACTGTTCACAGACACTACTCATGCTTTACTAACAACGTTTTTATTGACTGGTCATCATAACTTTTTAGTGACACCATATATTGCATTAATTGGTTTTCAGAGCTAGAGACGTTTTTCGGTCAGACTGCATTAAATATTCTATTTTCAGCTAATATTAGAAAGAAGAAACGAATCTGCTGCTGCTGCTGCTGCTGCTGCTGCTGCTGCTGCTGCTGCTGCTGCAAGTGATGGCATTTCGAGGAAACACGCAGAGTCTGTAAATCCTCTCACCTAATCCGTTATTTATGAAAGTCAGTCTTTGTTGGCCGTAAAACTCATCTTATTAATCATTGAAATGTTCCACTACAACGCTATCAATCAAATGCATGCCACAGAAATGAACAAGTTCACCAGCACATTCTTACCTGGCTGCTCACCTTCATCACGGACAGTTGCACTTAGTGCACCTCATCCAGTGATTCTCGTGGCACCAATGCCCTAACGATAGCACATCAGATAATGGTGCTCTAAATCAAGAAAATGCTCAAATTCATTAAGCTCAATTTTTAATTAACGTGTGACTGTGATAAAATGGCTGATTAGCTGAGAGCTCATCTTGTAAACTAGAGTGTAGAGGTTCAATTCTCCTCTGAGACAGTCAGATACTTAATAGGAACCTTAAGCAAATTGTTCACAAACAATTGCTTAGCACTACAAATATTAAACAATAAATTAGCAATACATATATGCATGGCTGTAGTGGTAAAATTAGAGGTGAGTACACGCTACCGGTTAGTTTTCCAAAATACATTAGAAATGAGTACCCGGTACAAATATTTTGTGAGTATATGGTCTCCAGAGGTGAGTACACGCTGTATACCCGTGTATGCTCTCGACTACAGCCCTGCATATATGTCCTTTAAGATAAAATTAATAAAAATGTCAGGTTGGTAGTATCTAAGGCAGTGGTTCCAAAACAATTTACACCAAGGACCAAAACAAGCTATTGTGCAACACCTGGCAGTCAAGAGCTTATTCCACATAGGTTTTCCATAGAATTGATAAAATGAAGTAAAAGCTCTTCAAATATCAAAACAAAATCATGTTGCTACTGAAACATTTAAATTTAATGGAGGAATTTATGTGAATTAGAAAAGCTATTGAAGATTTTGTTCCAGTTGGCAGATATATCATCTGGAAATTTAAAGAAATCTCTGTAAAGACTATTTGTTGCATTGGGTATCGAGCTTTAAGCTTGGCCAACCGAAAGTTAACAGGAATAAAGATGGCCAGAAATTTTTCAGCAGTGAGAAAGGTTTGATGGGCCACCTAAAAGCAGCTGGTGGGCCACTTTTTGCCCATGGCCACAGTTTGGGAACTACTGATCTAAGGTGTCTCTTGACTAGGTGCCATTTACTGTATATCAGCAATTATAATTACGAATACAACTTGTGCCCTGCAGTGGCAAAGAGAATGGAAGAGTGCTAAATGCCTCTCAGTTGTTTTAGGGCTCATTTGTGATTTGTGCAACCAAGAGAAATTAATTATACAGATTATAGTGACTTTCTGGTACCTAAATCATACCTTGAAACCGATAATGGTACCCCTTCCACTTTTTTACACATTGCCTGTAAACCTAGCAATCCATCCCTGTTACATCATAGCTGACAAAGGTACCAGTGAAATAATTTATTATAACATTAACGTACATATTGGGAAGCATATGCCTAGCATTGCCTACATTAATGCTTCAGAACTTAACCATAAAGAAATTTCAACATCAACAAATTTAATTGTAAAACTTACAACATAAGTAATTAATTTGAACATATTGTTTAACTTACCTGATTTATAATTAAGCCTTAGAAACACTGTGCAGAAGTTTCACATAAACAACATCAGTAATAAACAGCTTCATACACACATCAACCCTGTCATGTTTCTACTACCACATCAGTCGTTCAAGATGTATATTCTATGATACATCAGTAATTTCCAGGTTCTGATTTTCACAGAGACTTTTGATCTTAAGCTGTTTGAACTCATCAAGTCATTTGCAAAACATACAAAATCCTTTCTCTAATTCTTAGGGTTTATTCTGTTTTGTTAGCTGTTCTTTTGTTAAAACTTGTGTATGCCAAACCTGACATGTGAAAAATATTTGATAATATTGTATTTAGAAAAAAGTTGTGGTGAAATTGTTTAAATCAGAACATTCTGCCTACCTGCACCTGGACATTTATGAAGCACACCTCATGAAGGTTCTTCAGGAGTGTTATATAATTTTGCTTGTTATAATATCTAGTCATAATATTATTTACAATCATGCAGGACAAGGTAGACTACAGCGTCCAGAAACAGGAACCCCACAACAAATTACAGTAACTGTTTTAAAATTCATAACACATTTACAAAAAAATACATCTACAGTATAGGAGTCCAGATTATGTGTATATATAGTTTCTGTTGGAAATGTTCCCCATTGGCCTGGACATGTACACAATGTCAAGCATGCCACTGCCCAACTCCAGCAGCAATAAGTTATTGAAAGCTAATGTGTCAGTTACAGTCAACAAAAATAATTACACAATGACATGACAAGACTTTAAAGGACCTTTCAGAAACTACAAAAATTATTAATAGTAAATAAGTAAGACAGGAAATGCTTACTTCAATTTAAATTTCCTAAGTTTTGTTCATTTATCTGAGTTTGTCTAAGGATTCCTTTCCCGCTGGATACATTGTACATACACCATTATGACTTTGCCTCATTTGTTACTTGTGGCATTTTGTGTCACCAGCCATCATGCATAAAAAGAATTTTCCGATAAAGAAACTAAATTGAAATAATTCTTAGAATTCAAGCTGGTAACAGGCATGGTATGTTCAACACCTGAATGATTTACTGATTTGTGATAATAAGCAATAAATCCTTATAACAATTTATAACACAGTGACAAGAAACTGTGGCAATGACAATAGCTACACAAATTATACAAACATATAAGCACAGAAGCTATCCAAGCATCCCTGTCAGATTAAACCATGACAATAGCCAATGTCTCAATAATTTTATTACACTTGATTGGAGAAATTTAGGTCAAATATGTCAGTTAATATTCAAGGTTTGATGACGTGACCCATAAAATTTAATAGTTGAAAAAATATAAAAGCTTTACTGGCCAGATAGAATTGCACAGGAATGACATTACCTGTCATAAAAACTAGTTGACGTGATCAATAGTAGTAATTACGCTGTCGGAAACACTATAAAACATGGGTCATGTTTATTATTAGAAACTCTGACTATAGGACATAAATTTATTATGTCTGAAGACCACACTGTAGGCATCTTCAATGCGATTCACAACTCATAACAAGGGGTCACGTGCCACTGGACAAGTGGCCTGGTTCATATTTTTCGCTTCTGTTTTTCAAGTTTCTAGGTTAATTATTGTAATTGTTAACTTTGCCTTCTTTCATCATCCATAAAAACCTATATGATAGTCAACAAGAGCCAGAGAAATGAGACTAAACTGAACACACATGATTTATCATATTCTGTTAAGAGTATTATCCTACTTCAAAGTCCTATACTAGTCAGAATCAAGGTCAGAAACACAATGACCAAAGGTTAATTTCCCCTTCTACATTGGCGCTACAAGATTGAAGGCATCTCTACACAGAATGAAGAAGGATAGAAATGCAAACTGGCCATTTCTGCCCTTCTTATTGCGCTTTGTTCTTGTGCATCAACAGTTGATGTCTTGAATGTTAAACACCGATGTCATAGAAGCTACTAATTACATTGCACTGATAACAAAAGCATTCCTGAAGGATCTGGTAGAAGCGTTACACACGAGACATGTATCCCACTCCCTGCATATGACAATGTTCCATGCAGTCTCCACTGTGGGGAGAGTCAGCAGCATTGGTTCACAGAAGCAAGGGCTATACAAAGCTGCAGGACATGATAGTCAGTTTCCTAGGTACATATTTGGTGATCGGCACCCGAGGGAAAATCATTAATGCAAGTAAGGGTTCAACAACCTAGTACGCAATTTGGTCTGCTCATAGAAAATGGAATTAACCGTTTCTAGCGATTGAGACTGGGGATACGAAGCGAGTGTTCGTTGAGCTTGTCGCTGGTCTGATCTCTTCTCATTATTACTGTCACATGGTGATATAACTTTGAGGTGTGATGCAATGGTACAAACCCCATCAGCAGGACACCAGCATCACCCAAATCACCATCACCATCAGAAGCAGCAGCAGCAGCAGCAGCAGCAGCAAATAGCAGTCGTCTAGATGCAACAGATAAAACACACATGAAATATTGATAACCCTGTCAAGTCACAGGCCATGCTGCATTAGTGGAAAGTGTGACAATTTATAACACTGGAGACTTGATGAGTTCATTAGTTATACTGGTTTTCATTAAATATTCGTTGGTGGCAGCGCTTGGGACAAATGCAACAAGAGTCATGGGTCGTCGTTTGTCCACATTCGATGCCCCAATGCTGCCAGTCATTTGTCAGCTCTGCTTTCAGCAAAGAAATTGTTTTCAAAACTCCTATTCATCACAAAATCAGTGGACCACTAATACTGCTCGTCTTTTTCATTCATTTATGCATTCTCAATACTGATCCTTTTTATTAGTAAACCATTTAAACGCATTCTGTGCACATAAATCTTTAACTGTTTTCAAATTAAGCCAAGTATAGAAATAAATGCTTCTTGATGATATTTGATGTTCTGAGTAGATTGCTTGATAAGTGCAAAAAAATTGACCTGCACTCTACTGACTTCTGTTTATCTACCTATTTATCAACATTATGAAAAATATGCATTAACTTACTAATGATCACGGCCGAATTAACAAATGTGGTAATAATAACAATAATAATAATCTTCGTTTAATATCTTCAAACTGACAATAACGCAGTATGATTACAAATCAGTATGAACGGATGATCACAAGTTATTACAGGAGTCAAATTTAACTGTACACGGCAGCCATGCAAGGCGCCCATCACGTCCTACATCTCATTTTAGGGGGGGGGGGACAACTGTTTAGTAAAACTGTGGGCCCAGCCCCACAGAATCACAACAAAAGGACACATAAACATATTATATTCAATGAATAAACATTCATCTGTTATTAATTCATGCCTTATTTCCTTTTGTACAATATCAGTAGGTCTTATAAGCATCCAGTCTAATGTATACAGATTTTACAGCTTAACAATATTAGAGTGACTCGTGGTCAAAGAATATTACAATTGCAGGCCAACCACAATACAGAAAATAAAAATAGGTCTAATAATTTTTCTCTTTGGCATGTGTGGGGGCCCCACAAGTGTGGAAGCTCCTGTTCGGCCAAACATGTTGAACACGACATGCCTTAATCCGCCTCTGCTAATGATATAGTTTCATGAATCTGACATATATATGTTTATTAAAAAAAACACAGGGAAATGTAACATAGTTGTGTAAATCTAGCAATGTCTTCTGTCTCCACAATTCTATGACACTTTTATATGTTAAACATCAAGATTGGTCCATTTTCGCTTGATTGTATTCTACAGGCATGGCCGTATGAAAGACAATTCATTTTTCTGCAAGGATTCATCGTTAAGACAAGTAGCACGATTTTGATATGGGTTTTACAGTACCTCCATCAAGCAAAGTAAAGGGGGTAAGAATGTCATGAAAAAACAAAGCTAGATAGGTAAGTTAAGATTCCTGAATGGAATTCTCTGCAAGAATCAGTTAGAAGATCCACTTCGATAAATACTTCTAAAACTAAACTCAAAACTCATTTATTCCCTAAGTACTATAATTAACTACCGGTACTGCATTGTAATGCGTCCTTTGAGTAAGACTCTGTTTTATTAAGGTGCATTATAAATATAAGTTGTATTGTATTGTATTGTATTGCAATGCTCATTGAACTACATCAAACTTTACATTAACGTTTCTATGCTTTCCTATTAATTGCCACAAACAGTGAATATTGCAGCAACTTTTTGTTCTGTAATCACAATACGCCAAGTCACTGTGCAAGATCACATTGCAAAAGTCAACAAAGAAGGTGGTGAAGAATTCTCGTCTTGCATTATCAACCGTCATAATCTCCTTATTAATGCGTTCAGTCACGACAGTAATTAATTACGTGACCCGAAAGCTATCGATATCTGTGAATCATCCTAAACTTTATCACCAACAATATGATAGAATTAATTTGGTCTATTGCATCTATTCGTCGTCTGCGGCCGTGGTGGACGACGCCGCCACCGCCGCCGCACGGCTAAGTCAGGCGACAGAACGTCGCTGTAATATCACAATAATCATCCATCATTTGAAGAAGGAACTATCAAATTAAATCCGGGCTTGAAACAAGACTCCAATCAATAACCAGCCACTCAAGAGACCGAGCAGCACCGGAGGATGGTTACAATTTTCCGATTAAGGCCACCCTGGCATCCACAGCGCAGGCAGCATCACCAGCAATCGGCAAATCACATTGGGTTAGGTAACAAAGCCCATCAAATGATAACGATAACATACTTAACAATGGGACGTGTAATTATTTATGCTGTGGGACTGCTACCATTAAGCTCAACCAGAGCACACATGCTGTAACCCCAAACCTAATCCAAATGTTCAAACCATAACCAAAATAACATACTAACAGCAGCCAAGGCATAATGAACTAAAAGAAATTACCCCAACCTAAAACCCAACGAAACGTAAAAACATAAATCTTTGAGATGCACCTAACCTGACTTCCTACCAACAACCTCTACTCGACCTCCATTCTACTCTAGTCAGGTGTGATTTGACTATGAGCCGGTCTAGTGCAGTACATAGAGATGTGTGCCACAGCTTCTATACTGAGCGGCTAATGACAGTTTATGAGAGCCTTTGCATTGACCGTAATGCTAGTTGGCTAATCAGATGATCGTCACACTGAAAGGTGTGCCCATCCACTTGTGGAGTGCCGTAGATAAGTGCCGGCGCGTTGGCAGACTGGGACCTGACCAATAAAAGGCAGACATAAAGGCAAAATTAAAATAACCAGTGAATACGTTTAGAAAAGCAAGGTCCACCTTTACACATAACACTGTAAACACCAGTGAGTAACATCATGATCTACATCTAGGTTATGGTGCATGATAATGTAGTGGTTAGCATGCTGCACTGTCAACTGAATGTTTGAGGGCTCAAATCCTCACCATGGTAGAAATCTGTTTCACGAGTTCTACTTCACCTGCGCTCCATTGCCACTTCAGCTATAATAAGTACATTGACCGTACACTGTCGGTGGAAAGGTGCAAGGCTGTAGTGGTAAAATTAGAGGTGAGTACACGCTACCGGTTAGTTTTCCTAAACAAATTAGAGGTGAGTATATGCTAATGGTTAGTTTTCCGAAACAAACTAGAGGCGAGTACAAATATTTTTGTGAGATGAGTATATGCTGTATACCCGCGTATACCCTCGACTACAGCACTGGGAAGGTGAGACGGCAGAAAGAACTGGCCAACTGCCCTGCTACGAAAATGAACTCACTAACACTTCATACCCATGAGTCCAAGACTGCCTCTCAGATTAAGGGATTGCTCTTCTTCTATACTTCTTTGTGCCACCCTTCAGTTTATGATTACTTCTCACAGCAGCAATGACAAATGCATGAAAACAACACAAATTTTCTCCAGTGCCATGACGCTCTGACGCATATGTCGAAACCAGTTCACTCATGCTGACCACTCAAGCGAATGAGATGGACAGTCAAGAGAAACGTCAATGGCATGCGAAAGGTCAACATTCGAAAGAGACAACTAGATGAGCCACAACAGTAAATCAATCACTTGTAAGCTATTAGATTAGATTTGATTCAATTTAATGGGTTAGACTGGAATAAATGAGAACATGTATAATTATTGAATGACTGGAAACAAGGACTTTGTGCTCTTGATAACGACCTGAACAATAATGATCCTCTGATGTGCACTATGATCTTTGGACAGTAAAATGTAAATGATAAGATATTCATAACTAAACACAGAATAAAATATTTTTAAAATAAATTACTTATGGAATCTTTACAAGAAACCTAACATTTCACATCATACATCAGAATCTGAAGCCTATAAGAAGTTAGCTGTCTACATACACAATTATTCTTGCCATAAACGACACCCATCTTGACAGCTGCTCTGCCTCTCCTGATCTGGTACCCTGGAAATCAGACTTGGACCTCTTTTGGACTACTCTCTGGAAACCCCTTCTGATTTGGTTTGGCCTTCTGGAAACTGGACTCAAACCTCTTTGGACTACTCTCTGGAAACCCCCTCTGATTTGATGTAGCGCTCGTGAATAGGCTGGTGCCCTGCGCTTGGTCTTCGAGTGGCGCTTTAGAAGTTTGGAGATTACGATTACGATTACGATACACAGAAAGCCTATGCTACACCATGAGCATCACTCCTTCAAGGATGTTTGGGAAGTCTTAGTCTTTATACTGTGAGGTTCTTTAAAGGCAAGATATAAATAGCCACACATACATACACACATACATTCAGACAAGACATTTATGGTTCACAGGGTCATGACAGCTAAAACTCTGACAAATGGCTGTGACCTGCAGAAGACTAAGCTGCACACAGATCGACAACTTGGCTGTAAAGTAATCCCATATAGCATTTGCATATTGACAGAGTAAAGCTGGTCACAGGCGTCAGGCTCCTCTGGATGAAGAAGACTGGCACACATCAAAACCGACAGGCTGTTCTGAGAAATCAATTATGCACAGATCACCTTCAGAAAGGCACATTGCTATGCATGGAACATTCTAGAACCCTTTGACCGGACTAAGAAAGAAATAGGTTTTAAGCTCCTAGATCTTGGTTGGATTTGCAAGCGTTCTGTGCCTTAACTCTGCTCCTCTCAGCCAAGGACATCAATTGTTAGTTAGTATGCTGACAACACAATTGCTCAAGCCTGGCACAACACTAATCTAATTGAACAGATCCATCCATTAGCATCTCAGGCAACTAATACAAAAACCTGTCACACAAATTTCACCATGGAAATTTTGGATTTTTCAATACCCTCTCGCTCTCTCTCTCTTTCTCTCTGTCTGTCTGTCTGTCTGTCTGTCTGTCTCTCTTTGGTGCTGAACTCAGCTGAATGTGTCCGTTTCCATGATGCAAGGCTACACTGTTCTGTCTGGACCTTCCTCCTTGTTGCATGAAGGCTGAAGTGTAGCTCTGTGAGAACCTTCTTGACAACTCCAGTCTAAGTACAGTCCTAGGTCGACCATGTGGTCTTCTCCAATTACCCAGGAGCTTGTTCCCCCACAGGGCTCTCCAGTTGTCTTCATCTTCTAGATCAGAGCCAAGATGTCTGATTTCTGAAGAAGCACTTGTATTCAGCATCTTTGGACAGTTGCAGAGACCGGTTTGATCACTGTTCCACTATTTGTCCTGATGTTGCTCACATGTTCTGAACCAGAACGTGTGAGGCACCATTTAGGCACCATTAATTGAAAGTGTTGAGTTTCTTGTTTAGGGTTCCTGTGGTCGACCACATCTCACAACTGTAGAGGAGTACTGGAAGCACAGTCTATACAGCTGTAGGTTAGTGTTCAGCTCAACTACAGCTCACGTAGAATGCCAGATGTTTTTATCCAGAGAGACCAGAAAGGCAATTCAGTGCTTAATCTTTTGTGTTCTTGAGACACTGCACATAGTGTGGCTGCTGAGGCTTGAACAACCTCCAGCAGCCGTTGACTGCAATTGGTCAAATGGACATTCCAACATGGTTTGGCGCTTCATCTTTTCCCAGCTGATCTCCAAACCAAAAGTTTTGGTCTCTGTGATGATGTCATTGTACCATACATCTGTATCTTATTAAAATGTGTGTAGAGTTGTGTAGTAATTGTGTTAAGCCTCAGATGCATTGGTTATGGTGATTTAGCTAAATGAATGAATTAATTACCAGCATTTAAAACCAGCATCGTAAGGTAACAAATATATAGCTATAGGGCTTGGGAATATGATTTTTCATGCTGGATTATTCAATGTAAAGCAAGAAACTTTGCCTGAATAATAAGAATTTTAACAGCTAGTGAAAGAACGTCTCCTCAAATGCCTACTGAATGCCATGTTGAGCTGAACATTGCAAAGATCATCAGTTGGAGTTTTTACTGGATGCGTGATGGGTCGTCACTTGTGAACAGCACAAATTCATCCGCTCCTGATTAATTCGAAAAAGAGTTTATGTGAAGTTGATCAGTTTAGGTCACAGATTTGAGTGAAACGAAAGAGTAACTCAGTCTGTCGAAGTTTAGAAATGTTCGAACTGTCGTGTAGCATCGGCAACTAGCAAGCTATGGTGTCTGGAGCAGATGAAACCTTCAGTGACAGTTGTGCAAATAGTTTTCTAGTTACAAGAAGCTACAGTGCAGAAACAAGCTGAGTTTATTACTGATCAAGATGGTGATCAACAATCGGATGTCAGACTTCAGTCACTTCACAAGAAGTAAATTTAGTCAAAGTCTTAACCAAAAGAACACTGAAATTACTGAGCAAATTTCACTCAAGATTAAGAAACTGACAAATGACAGAATTAGGAAGGAAAACAACCATCCACTTATCGATTATTGTTTGCTAATTTTTATGTAATACCCTTCTGTATTGTGTACTTTGTTTTATTGTTTTTGTACTAACTTTAAAGAACCTCTTCATAACATGAAATAAGGGAGTGTAGGACATTATCCCCCCGGACATTATCCCCCCCGGACATTATCCCCCCCGGACAAAAGCCCCCCGGACAGAATCCCCCCGAGGTAGGACATTATCCCCCCCCGGCTAGGAAATAATAACCTATATTTCACACATATATATCAAACATACATATATACATACACGCATAAAATACATATATACATACAAACATATATACATACATGCATAATATACATATATACATATTATATACCTACATATATACATATAGGCCTATACATGCATATATACATACATGCATACATATATACACACATACATATATACATACATATTTACAAATATACATACATATATACATACATAAATACATACATACACCTCAACATAACGACTTCCATTCGTTCAGTTAACTTCCATTCATTCGTTAACAATTCTATACTTTATACCTAAGCTGACCAAACAACCTGACACTAGGGCAACAGGGCTATTAAGTTTTATCAATTACATTTGTAAACACATCACAAACTTAAATTCGTTCAGTTAAGTTCCTTTCATTTCATACCTTAGTGACGCTAACAAGGGTGCGGGAGACGGCTTGTAGCTGCTTGGCGCTGTGCCTGACCCGCTTTTTGGGCAGCGGACCTCGCGAATCCTGACATTAACAAGCCTTAAGTTAAGAACTAGGCGACTAACAAGTCTTATTTTTACACCTGAATGACACTAACAAGTCTTTAGTCTATACGTTTAGAACATTAACAAGCTGACACGAGGGCAACAGGGCTAGTAAAATTTCTCAACTAAATGTAGAAATAGGCTTATCACACAGAGGGGGGATTTTGTCCGGGGGGATTTTGTCCTAGCCAAAATCGGGGGGGATTCTGTCCGGGGGGGCTTTTGTCCGGGGGGATAATGTCCGGGGGGATAATGTCCGGGGGGATAATGTCCGTTCCCCGAAATAAGGCTGTAGAGTAGATCTAAGGAGGCATGCCTGAGGGTAGGGTGAGAATGTTTCCTCGAGTGTTTCGTAGATAAAGCTCAGATCATCTGTCGAAGAGTGTTGCAGAAAAGTTGTCCAATACCAGACAAAGCATGACATAATTGGGTTGTCATAAACGAGTGTGAGAACAATGGTCCACTCATGCTGCACAGGAAAGTGTTCATCAACTTGTAATTGTCATTGTAATCTCACATTTATCAAGTGCCATCAGTGGTGCTCCTGACCCAAACCAATGAAATCATTGTCAAATAATACAGACTTCAGGTGCTTGCAAAACTGTGGAAGGAACAAACTGAAGAGCTCGAGCTGCAGATCTTGAGGAAGGCGATACCATCTGGTAGGTCCAAGAGGTCCAACATAGGCAAAGCTTCGTAAGCCGAAGAGGGACAGCCAGGAGCCAATGGGCAGCCAATCGAAGAGTGCCAAGTCCCGGGACTGAGGAGACTGAAATACAGAAGTCCATAAAGTATGATGGAGCAGAGTCAACAAGACAACTATGCATAAGGGTCAGGATCTTAAACAGAATATGCT
The DNA here is from genome assembly GCA_963556255.1 of Allolobophora icterica. Lineage (NCBI taxonomy): Eukaryota > Metazoa > Annelida > Clitellata > Crassiclitellata > Lumbricidae > Allolobophora > Allolobophora icterica. Next base: position 39,401,845 of record OY744609.1, on the reverse strand, counting down.
GCTGGATGAGGAGTTAGTGCAAAGTATCCAAAAAAGCATAAAGGAAACTATATGGCCAAACCTGGGACCACCTTCAATAAGACGGGTAGTGGTATTAAGAACAGACTGAAGCTTTGAAATATTAGCTAGTGAAAGTCCAGCTCTATGATGCACTCTGAGGACACTGGTCAGCTATTAATGCCTGACCACAGAGAAGAACTAAATTCTAACATGGACTGGAGACCAGCACAGTGTGTCTTGATTATATAGCAATCCATGCAAGAAAGTTGGCACACACCCTGTACATACAGCAGTTTGCCCACTGTTATAAACTGCATTTTGTCCCATTCAGTATCAGTTGAATAAATACATTCATGGCTAAACTTCTCTCACCAAACCTGCATCTTTGATACACAAGCAAGTGCATCTCATGGGTGAGAAGTTCAGTACAGCAGAACATCATCTTCACATTGGTAGAACTGGGCTCCAAGAGCAGCAATAATCCAGGTTAGACTGGTTGTCAATAAGATCAGTAGAAGCGGCCCGAGGGCTGAGTCATGGAACCAAGTTCAAATCGCTTCTTCTTTCATCCCTGCCCTGCACACGAGCACTTTATCCCATTTCCTTCTCCACGAGTTTGTTAACAAGAGCTACTATCTTTTCTTGTACAGCTCTGCAATGCAACGTTGGAACATAGAATGTCCACAGCATTGGAAACACTTCCATTTTGGTACCCAATGCCAAAAGGGCACAATGTGCTATAATATTACTGAGGAGATAAGGACTGAAAACGGACCACAAAAATTATTAACAACTATCGACTGATTTTAAAACTCACTTAGCTTTCAAAGGCTGTTGAAAGACAGTCTCATTGTCAAGACCTTAAACCTTAAGACCAAGATCAAGACCAAGACTTTGAACCTCAGGACCAAGACCAAGTCTTTGAACCTCAAGACCAAGACCAAGACTTTTGGTCTCAAGCCCAAGACCAAGAACAAGACATTTAAAAACAAACTCGAGTGCACTCGAGACCAAGACCTAGGTCTCGAGGACAAGATCAAGTGCTACTTAGAAGGGGTGTGCAATTTCGTGCCAAAGTTCTAGTCTGACATCAGAAAGGCTAAATTAACAGATACAACAAAACTGAAGCTCATTTCTGACATATGAACACCTCATAGGGAATCAGTCTCGGAATCAGACCTTTGGAATGGCTCCTCTCTTCTGGATTGGTGGACTATGATGACAGCATGGGCCATGACCATTTGGCTTGGACACCAGTTCCATTTGGTGTACTGCAGGGTTCCTTGAGCCCCTTTGTTAAGTATTCTACATGGCTTATCACTGTTCTTAGAGTGCAATGTCACCAGCATGTTGATGAAGTTCAGTTCTATTCACCTTGCAATCCATCTGACACATATGCCTTTGTGTTGAATACTCAAACCATCATTTCAGAGGTACAGGAACGGATGTCATCAAAATGGCATTGGCTGAACACAGGACAAATGGCTGGTAACACATCAGGCATGATCTAAGATCGACGAAGATATATTAATATATTAACATTGGGATTCCTTAACTGGAGCACAGAACTTGTTATTTGTAACCTGGGTGTGCTGTTGAACGCTGAATGGCTGACCACAGCAATTTGCATTTCCCAGTTGTGTCAGATACAGGTTACACAGCAAACCCTTTTGTTCAATGATGCCATGCCCCTAATTCATACATACTTATGTGAACTAAGTACTGTGACTCCTTATAACCAGGACTGCCAATGCTCAGAATACGTCAGCTCCAGTTGGTCACCAACTGTGCTGCTCGAGTAGTGGCCAATGAGCCAAAATACTCATATACACCTGAATACATATGAGAAATGATGCATTCATTTCCTATGGAGGAATGAGTTTGATTCAAGATCCTCCTATTTGGATGAGCTGTGATGGATGGCACTGGACAAGTACACATCAAAGAGTTTCATATTCCAGTTATGATTCAACCTCTTTGCACATCACTATGCTTTGTTGTCCATGGAGATTTATGTTTCCATCCTTTGATTTGACTTCATCTATACTTTCTCCTACACTGGACCTCCATCATGGAAAAATCTTCCTTTAAATAGACATACTGCTTCAAATGATTTAGACCAGTTCGAAAGCCACGACAGCAGTGAATTGCAATTGTAACTGAACATTTATATAGCGCCACTCAAAGAGCACTCAGTGCCTTTGGAAGGTGCTTGAATGGTGCTTCATAGGCATTCTGTATCATTACATCATACACAGGAAATACAATAACCAAAGTTGGTCAATTCATTTAAGATACTTCGAAACCCAATGACTATCAGAGTGTTGCAAAAATCTTCACATTAGATCAATCTGTTTCATTATCCAAGATTCACAGATTTAATTCAAACATGTTTGGTGTTTGGTTTGGTGTAAAAAATAGAACTGGCAATTGTCTGTTCCACTTTCCAACAACATTAACAACATGTACCACTGATTTCCATATACCTTAACCCGATCATACTTGAAGAGCCAAGAGAAGCCTTGAGCTGATTAGATTGGCTGATCAGTATCAGTAGACCTAACGAAGATGCATAAACTGAAAACTAATTAAAATGGCAATCGGATAACAGAAAAACAAGCAGAAACTGATATGGTTAAACTATAAGCAGAAGAAAGAAAATGATGCAATAGTTCTCATATGCAGACAGAAGTAACGCAGTGCTTCAGAATATTAAAAAGCCCTTGTGATAAATGCAAAGCAATATAGAAAGGTGAAGAAACTGGATGGCGACTAGGCAAGGTGTCAAGAAATTGGACCTGACTGAGAATTACAGAAGCCAACAAAGATAACAGACTGTTGAAACATCGGCATTATTCTAGAAAACAACTGTTAAGCATTTGTTGATGTTGTTGTAGCCACTGACTTTTCTACGATAATGCTAACTAGTTACTTAACTAGCTGCTTAGTGAAGTCGAATGCACAGAGTATCAACTGAAGATGCTTCAAATAAAGACTCTCAGAGAACAACAGCCAGAGGGTCAGTTGATAGAGAAAAAGAGGCAGCCCACAGAGAGACTGCAATCTGGAAAAGATAGATAATATACTTGACCTGTAAACAACTCCAGCTTCTGTCTTCAACCTCTGCACCTCTTTCAACAACAAACTGCTCATTTGGTGGTTCAATTACCAACAGCTGGAATTACGCAAGATAAATCTACACTTGCATAAGATCGCCTTTCTTCTCCACAACACAAAACGGTGGACAACTTTTGCTATCAGTACCAGCAGAAATTATAAAATTGCACGGGTCAGGTACGATTAAAAAATTACAAAAATATCTCAGATGATAACAGAGGAAGCATTCCTCCGTGGCTCCAAGAGGATTTGTATACATGCTGTCACAAATTGCGATCACCCTAATTTTGCTCCTGATTTGAGTCACATTGTACTACTATTTAGTGGAATATCATCAATTGATGGTGGTAATAAACTACACATTGAAGACTTGCTCAAGGTCTCTAGGTAGTGTGTGTCCACACTTGGTCAGGCCTGAAACTCCCAAACTCCAAGTTGCATGGCTGAGCATTAATCAATCAGAACCTGTGTCACCTAATTACAAAACAGATGCCAACCCTGATCCTAACCGTTGTACCAACCTTAATCCTCACTTTGATTTCATCTTGTCATAATCAGAAGTTCAGCATGTCTTCTTTATTCACAACTGCTAATCTGTCTTAGGAGGAACTGACATCTAATGCACAACGGATTGCCAGCCATCATCAAAAGCTAACAACAATTCTGTTTGATTTAACGGTCATTCAGTGGAGTAAGAGCAGCAGCAGCAGCAGCAGCAGCCCATGGGAATGAACTAACCCTTACCCAACCCATCACAATCGTCCTCTTCACACAGCACCGGCCAGCAGCAGCAGCAGCAGCAGCAAGCAGGGGCGGCAGCAGCGTGGGAAGAGGAGGAGGAGGAGAGAGACAGATATTTGTCTTATCGGCTGAGACGCTCGGCTGTGAGATCAGAGTGGGTCTGTTACTATTCGCCATCTCAACAGCCATAACGATCGCATGCTAAGTGATATGTGAAAGCCGACTGACGCCATAATCTGCATAGAGCAGCGTACTGATGCCAAGCAGCTACGTCTAGTCTTCAAATCCATCAAATATTTATGTCCTAGAAAATGACAAGGATAACAGAGTTCATATTTATGCTCTTCAGAGAGTCCCTGTTGCACAGCCTCCTCTACACCAACGCTACAATCTCTGATCACCCATACATGCATTATGAACCACCAACAGCTTCTTCATCCTACTACTCCTCCTCCTCCTCCTACTCCTACTCCTTCCAACTTCTTTAAGTCCTCCTTCTCTCACTCTTTTCATACCAAAACCTCTCCTCTTCACCCTCCTCCTCTTCCAACTCCTTCTCTTTCTTCTTTTCATTCTGCTACTCTGTCTCCTGTGTACTGCTACACTTTTCCACTTCTCATCCTCCTCGTCCTCTTTCTACTCTGCTAGATCTCCTTCTACACCTCTTCCTTGCCCTGCATTGTTTCCCATACTTAATCCGTAATCAGGTATTTTTTGCTAATTCAGATTTTACCAAATATGTGACAATCAAAAAAGAAAGCGGTGCTCGAGGGCAAAAACAACAGGCAGCTTTTGCTGCAAATATAAAACAATATAGTAAATGTTTGCGACCGTTTCTTAACAAAATGCAATCTAGGAACAAATCTGAAACTTTGCCAGAAAGCACACTTAGCATAAAGATGAGTTGACATGACACAATTCAATGAACCTGGACATAATCGCCAAGAAAGCGCTTTTAATTTTGAAGCTAGAAACACAAATATTGGAGAAGACCTGGAGGTGTAGGCCTACAAATATTAGTTACACAGTAGGCCTACTATTATATGAACGATTAAAGGTCAACTAGGAAATTAAAAAGGGGCAGTCTTTAAATCTTGCCCCTCGGTGCTGAAACCCTTCGTTACGCCACTCTGCCGATCTGAGATCCGGCAGCATCCAGCTGAATTTAACCACCGGCTGTGCCATAGAGAAGTGCTAGAGATAGAGGCAGCTCTGGATTTTTAAAAGAGATTGCTCTCTGTTGCCTCTTTATCTGATCTACATACAAAGAAAGGACTGGACAAACAAATGCATAACAAAGAGCAGACAAAAACATCATAAAGTGTCATATATGGACATAACACTTGCTCAGCTCGTGCTTGATGCTCTTATCACCTTCTAACAACCTTTTGTACTGACAACTAAATGCTAAAATAAACCATGCACTAAGTTCATAACTATCAGCTATTTTTGCTACGTATATAACTTCAAAATTAAATTATCTTTGGATCAGCAATGGCTAAAGAAGTCAATAAACACAAAATAATTATTTTATGAAACTTTGAGAACATGTTCTTTGATTCAAAATCCTCAAGCATTCAGTTCTGTGTCTCTAACTCAAGAGTCTGATGTCTCACATGTTAATCTCCTATTACTATTTTTATTATTTATTTTACCCCAGGTAGCTATGATCACCTAGTTTCTTAAAATAATGTCTGGAGACAAAAAATAAATGTCTGGAATGGATTTTTTATTTTAATTTTATTTTTTTTATGTTTCACATGCACGTTGTCAAGTTAGTTTCCTCCTTCAAAAGTACATATAGCCTCTGTCCATGCCCACATGAGTTTGCCCTGCCTCCGAAGGATGATACTATTTTTATTTCTAGAGTTCTCTACTGTGCCCTTAATTAGAATCCAGTTTCTCTATTATTCATTTTTATTTACAGTCAAGCAACTCTTCATTCTATTATTATAAACTTGTGCTTTGTACCATGTTGCGATGTGACAACGTGTAGAGTTAATAAAAGAATAATAATAATAATAATAATAATAATAATAATAATAATAATAATAATTTTGAACTCCCGAGGGATCATATGTACCACGGGGAAAAAAAAAAAAATAATAATAATAATATCCCTTCCATGAATTTAAGGTTTCTCCAGGCATACGTACAAAGACGGTATGGAGTCAAAACTGAACTGGTAGAAGTGGTATAGGACAGCTCTAAAAGAGGTTACCAATGAAACCATGATTGACCAGAACATAACAGTGAGCTTCACAAAAAGAAAGGGCAGCTGCAGGAAAGAGCAGAGGAAGGAGTAAGAACTTCAGCTGGTGACTGACTTTAAGCACAGGAAGCCTAAAACATGTCGTTTGGACCTAAAATTTTAATTACTACCCTAGACAGTAGAGGGAGGGAGGGAGGGAGGCTCACTAAATGAAAATGCAGGCCAGCTGTATAAAGGAAGTGTGCAATAAATTAAGGCTACAGTTCATAAATGTCAGTGTAAGTGCGAATAAAACTTATCTGTCAGCCCAAAAGGCCATAAAAATGACAGACATCATTTATGAAAATAAGAAATCTGACAACAATTACTAGAAATACCTGTCCAAAAGTTTAAGAACAACACATACCAGCAACTGCTGAAGAAGAAGCTTAACTGAATATCTCACAATCAACTCCAAAGTGTGGTAAAGCAGCAGTGCCGTAGCGAGGGGTCTTCCTGAGGTGCCATGGAACAGGGCACAACTGAAGAGGGGGGAACAAATTTTGAGACGGAATGATATCATTATTACACTAATTACTTTATCTCAAATATAACATCCTTTTAAAATGAAATAAATGTAATAAAATTAAGTAACAACAACTAAAAGTGTGTATAAATATATATATAATATTAATAGATAGATACCTATTTATTTAAAAATTGTCGCTTGAATATATTAATAGTAAATATTATATTCCAGATTTATAACTTGGTTGTTATTGGTTGAGTATATTCTTGGGTGGGCACTATATTTACTCTTGGCACAGAGCGCAATTATAGCTTGCTATGTTCCTGTAAAGCAATTGGATTTAATAAAGAATATACTTACTTACTTAACTGGCTCTTGTGAACAAAGAAATACCTTCAGATTCCATTACGATACATGGACTTTTCTTCAGCAAACAGCTTCTCACTCAATTGTGCATGGTGCCTCTGAAACACACAAAGCACCAAAAGCAAGCATTTAAAGCCAATGGTAAAACACAGATAAGATGTCAACTAGATACCTTTTTCATTTTCCTGATGGCAAGTGATTTTCAAGATGCATTTATGCACAAATGCACTGCAGAATTTTGTTACCGAATGGTCACAGCTCGGTAAGTTAGCATCTCATTGAATGACGTCTTCCAGTATCCCCTTGCTATCCTGCTGCTTTGTGAGACTGCAATGCATATGTTGGGCACATTTTGATGAACCAAGTTCCACAAAGAAGTGCACTATCTGCCCGGTAGGTGGCGCTGCCCGTAGGCGAGTTGTCATGCTTCTTCATGCCTCAGACAATCCCCGAATGCAAATCTTAAATGCCGCTTGCAATAAATAATTCAACAAAGCTGTTTGTAGCATAGGAATCTAATATATAATCTCCGGCACATTTGACTTTGTGGAGAAATTGTCAGTAGTGCTTTTGCTTACATAGGAGAGCCTCATTATGGTGCATACAGTAGACCATCATAGTGAAGTACTGCTGCAAGGGTTTAGTTGATGCCAGAAACAGCCTCAAGTTCACAGGTTACCAGTAGACCTACTGATGTGAAATAAAGCAGCTCTTTTAATGTAATGTAAATTGACAGGCAAAATACAACATCAAATCTTTGTCTTAAAACCAGAATCCTAGCACAGATCTCAAATCCCAAACCTCAATCATGGCCCAAAGCTTTCACTCCAATCTTAAACCATAAAAAGCTGAATCAGAAATTAAATCTCAAAGCCCAGCACTAAAGAATAATCCGTTTGCCAATGCAAGGCATCTATGTCAATTACATTTCTCTTGTGTTTATTAATGTGTTTGTGTGTATTTCTAGGACCTAAATTGGGACAAATTTTTTCTAAACTTTTTTAAAAGAATTAATCAGTTATTTAGAATTGTCTTCAACACAACTCTGCAACAGAACGGTTCTTATATGAGCAGACATTAAAATTTAATGATAGTTAATTTCAAATGCATGTCTTAAAGCAGAGATTCAACAGTCTATGCAGGAATTAAATGCACATTATGTTTTGCCACTAGATGGAATATAAGAAACTCACTAAATTTTCTATATAAATTAATAAACATACACATGCATCTATTCTACAGCTGAAAATAGGTTGGCTGTTGACATCACAAGGTGAGTGAGAATTTATATCCAAATTTCTAGCTGGCTTATTGTTGTAATTATAAAAAGATTTCATCTTTAATTTCAGTACTTTTTATATGGACTTCTCTCAGCTAACAGTATCTTATGGGTGTCCATTGAAAGCATCTTGATCTTATGCAAAACCAAAATCTTTTTACAGTGATTGAAAAAATGTTAAGTATCCCTTAGACCTAATGGCAAATACCCACAAAATTGAGATAATAAATTCTGGATCTTGTGCATAACCCAAATTTTGTTGAATTGTATTGTAATCGGGCATTTATAAAGCGCTTCTAGCGGGAGTGCCATTCAGAAGCGCTCCCAGTGAAAGAGACCCCGAGAGAAAAAGTACGTTTTAAGAAAGGTAAAAGAGGAAGAGACGTTACCTGAGAGAATAGAAGAACAAACAGATGAAGAAAGCTCATTCCAAAGGGCAAGGCCAATGGAAGCAAAAGATCTAGATTGAGCCAGTGAAGTCCTGACATGGGGAACAAGGAGAACAGAACAAATTCTATGTGCAGTGGTTGAAATTAAATCTAAACATCACTTAAACCTGCTCACAAATGTCCAGGAAACCTGAGAATGCCCTATATTTGATCTTTCACAACCCAAAGCAAACAATTCACAAACCAATCAATGAATTTTTAACTCTGTTAGCAAAAACGATTGCAACCATTGTCTGTACTGTTGGCCATTTTGTCAACCCTCATTTCACTTTATAAATGTAAAACTTGTAAACATATATGGTATGGTATGGTATCTTGGAATTTATAAACACCTCTCACAGTGCAAACTATTCAGAGGTGCTCTCAGTGTGTGAGCCTCGTGGAAATAGAAATGACTTTAAACGATGAACAACAGAGAGAGAGAGAAAACCTAGTAAGTAGGGTCCCATGCAGTACCAAGGGAAGGGAGTTCCATAGGGATGGGCCCACGACAGTGAAAGAGCGAGACTTCACCCAGGAAACGAACAGTTTAAGCGGGATCACAGAACATAGGGGTCGATGAGAAGAAGCAGAGAGAGGTTTGCGCATCAGGTCACAAAGGTAGGCTGGAGCTAAGCCCTGTTGCACCTTAGAGACAAGTGTTATGACCTTGAAGCGGGTACGAATGGAGACAGGAAGCCAATGCAAGATATCAGTCTTGTAAGCAGAGATGGAGGAGAACTGAGAACGATGAGCAATGAGGCGAGCAGCCACATTAAGTACCGAATGAAGGGCAGAAACAGGCCCGTTTCATCTGTTAGGCAAACTAGGCAGCCGCCTAGGGCCACCGATTTTTAGGGGCCGCCAATTTTCCATTTTTCCAAAATAAACATAAAAAAATAATTTCTGGAAATTCATAAATGAAACAACGTTGGATTATTGTTTAATTATTATTCGCTAGATGGAAGTATTATAGTGTGGTGTAAAAATTATGTTCTATTGAGGTAGGGTTCACCGTTAAGTTTTAATCATAAGCTTTTCCGGAAGTATTTTTATCGCAGGTATAATATTATATTATAGGTCGACGGGCCGCTCAAATGTAGCTTTGCCTAGGGCCGCCAAATGTCTTGAACCCGGCCTGGGCAGAAAGATGGACTTTTGGAAGGCCTACCAGTAACGAATTGCAATAATCAATGCAATAATCAATATAGACCAGCAGAAAGCAGCTAGACGATTATACTATAAAAAAAGAGCTACATAAATTAGCTTGATACAGGATCTGTCTGTGGAATAAGGAAGTGGGTTAGAAATAATGAATACACGATTTGGCTCAAAGATCTCTAAAAGTAAAAAATTCCCAATTACTGAAATTAAATCCCAATCTTTACCTTACAAACTGAATCTTTATTTTCAAAAATGAATCTTGAGTGTCATTTAAATTGCAAGCTAAGTCAAACCAAGGTTTTTTTAACCCATCATTCATCAATGTATCATATTAGAAACAAAGTAACCAACCTATTATTTTATTTCATACAAATATGCAATTCAAGTTAAGTTCAACTACCTATTTTTGGTTCTTTGCAAGAATCACTCAATAGTTTCACTCAAAGTCTAATGTCTGAATGTCAAGCGATAGAAAAGAAGTCAAGCAAACAAGGTTGATGCATTCACTTAAAGACATAAGACACACAGTACTTACAATAACTCCTAATTATTTTTTCAATCAAAATTAATGTATACATATTTAAATTATATATATACACATATATAATAAATATAAAGCCCAGTATTTTATACTTTTATAATTAGCTAATTGATCGCTGTTAATAAATAACTACCGGTAATAATATAGTAACAAAATATACATCATTATTCACTTTATTTTATTCCGGATATTTCTATAGCGCCTCTCAAAGTCTACTACTACTCAGAAGTGCTCCCGACTACAGCATTTGATACTGTGCAGGAATTTTCACGCCGAAGTGCCACGAGCAATTGCGAGTGAAGGACTTGCCCAAGGTCCGTACGCAGCGACTAGAGTGGGATTCGAACCTGCAACCCTCCGGTCACAAGGCGCCGAACTTACCACTGAGCCACCACGCCCCACAGTTATTTTGATTACTCAGCTTATTATTCTTTTTGACAACTTAATTACTGTAATCAACTGCAAATGTGCAAGGTGTTGTTTTGAATTATATTTCTGTCCAGGTTAGGATTAGAACTTTGTGCTGGTATTAAACAGAAAGTTAAACTATGGTTACAGAAAGCAATAGAGATGGTGATACACAAGAAGACTTAATTAAACCTAAGAAAAATATATCTGCCAATAGAACAGTCACATTTAGAGTCTTTTGTCTGACACTTATACAATGAGCTTAAAACCGCTACATATATACATTTGGTTACATTACAGTAGAGACAAGAAAAGGTGCACAATTAAGTACAGCGATAGAAGAAATGAGAAGCAAATGGTCAATTAAAGTGTAAGACAGATTAGACTGGAGTGCGAGTGGAGAGACCAGTGTGAAGCGAATATGATCAAGTCGGACTGCTAAATAGCTCTAGTAAATATTGATCCCATGACACAAATCATGACGAAGCCTCAGTTGTGTAATGCGAGAGATAACATTCATCATCCAGTCTGGGGCTATAAGGCAGATTGAGCCTTGATTAATAATTGTTCCATACTCAATGGCTCCAGTGCCTGCATGACCATCCTCCTCTGCTCGGCTGCCAGTGGTCACTATATGGCCGTCGCCTCTGCTGCTGCTGATGCTGCTGCTGCTATCCTCCTCCTTGTGTAAGTATCAATGCCTTGACGGCTCCGTTAAATCTCTTCATCTCGTCTCCGACTACCAGTCTGATTGGGTTGTCATGACGACCGTGGAATTTATCACTGCAACTCGCCGGAATGGTCCACGTACATAAGGAAATGCACAGCACAACCATCTGCCCCGGCTTGGCCAACTAACAAACCACACCTCGTGTGGTATGAACTAATAACAAAACATGACTGCAGTTCTTCTGGGTGATACTTGTGCATTGTGCTTCAACTGCTAAGCACGATGGAAAGTTCCACTTTGCTGTGACCTTTTGCTTTTTGTGCTTTCGATGGATATTTGAGTGCACTTCATATCCATTGTTGAGCCTTCCTTATGTGCCGATGCTCCCAAGTTGGAGTTCTTAATATTTCCCAGGGCAAGCATTGATACTCTATGGCTGTGTTTCTTAGGACTTGAAGGAGTCACGCATCTGCAAATGTTTCTTAGTCACTCCAGATTACTTGATGCCTTCACTGCAGACACATTGATTTCTCACTGCATGTTCAACTGCACACTCCTGACTGACTTTTGAGGCTCAAAGCAGCATTTTGTTTGAACGAATGAATGAAAAATAGGAGATTAGCATGCCAAACATGAAACTTGAATCAGAGGCCTGGGGTTAAATTGGTATTGTAATGAGATGCATTTGTAACAGAAATGTAAATGCATCTCATTAACACCAACTCAACTGCAGCACAAAATTTAACAAAGTCTAAGAAAAGTTTCACTCCATAACGCTCTCAAGACATGAACTCTTGACCCCTATGGTGTTAATACCCCAAAGCCTGTATAACCATCTTGTTCTGTTGTGTACTGTTCTGTCAAAGTTTCCTTTACATGGTGTTAGATAAGAATCTGTTTACATTACATTAGGCTGCTTGCAACACCCCTAAACCAGATTGACTTGCTATCCCTAAACCTCGTGCAAACCTAAGAACAATGAACCTAACTAACCCAGCCCAGTGCAAGCATCTCTTTGCTTTCTAGTTCCAGTGCTAACACCAGACACGCCGGCAATCTTGTACTGTGTCAATCTGTTTTCCGATCCCTTAATTATGTTTTCTTTTGGCACACGTCCTCCTCCTTCTCTTCTTCCTCCTCCTCCTCCTCCTCCTCCTCATCCCTTTCCTCTGGCCAATAAAATGTCAGAGTGTGAAGAGATCCTTCTTCCTATGGCACTGAACAAATCTCAAAATGGCATTAGCTGATGGGACGACATTATTACAGATTTCCGAGTAAAGTGATATAATGGGAGCAAGGAGCCTTGCGCCAATGCTGCCGCCACCGACCACCGCTACCATAGCCACCACCACCACGCGCTGAGTCGCCCAGTTGTGCAGTGCACTCATCGGCCGTCATTCCAAGCACAAAAGCAAATGTTAGTATGGCACATTAGCACAGAAGTCAAGTTGCTAATTACACAACCAACTGCTACTAAAGAAACCAGCAATATCACTACCGACATCGATAGCATCAATTCACACAAAGCTATTCACACAGAACAAGTCAATCTTTCACAAGGCACCCGATAACAACAGCACTGGTTGTCCTCTTCATCTCAATTCCCAATTGCCAGGTGAAACTACGGTATCACCAACCATACCCTCTAAATTAAGAGTAGCATCGCATGCAAACATTATGTATACCCAAAATGGCTTACATGGAAAGTAAAACACTATTTCAGTTGTGCAGAAATGTCAATTGTGTCAAACTTCTGTGCAGTGTGATATAACTCATATTTATCAACAACATTGGTCATAGCTCTTTGCAAACCAAGAGGAACACCCATGCACAGAAATGTGCCAGTAACTTCAGTTTTTTAACTTTGGCATATAAAACATGAATGTGGCTATGACATCAAACTGGATGGAAGATCAACAAGTTAGGTCAACAGACTTGGTGCTTGGTCTAGCATCCAGTTTAATCTACTCACTTCATAGATAAGTTAACTAGACCACCATTGTTTTTTCAGCTTAAGGACCTGCAAAGGTGCTTGGGTCTGCTTAAGTATGTACGATGGTGAGCATCATTCAATATTACAACAGTTCCATACTGAAGCATTGTTCTTAACTGTGTGACATCTAACTTGTTTCAATTATTGCATTGCAAACCGATATTCATAAAACAAATGAACAGTGACTCCAAGGACCAGCAACTGCCAGAAAACTACCACTTTAAAATCCAAGGAACAAAACACTGAAAGTGTGAAACAGCTGTTGAGAGGTAACTTAAAGATGCTATTTATATATTCGGATAAATATTATATGCACATATGAAAGAGATATCCCTCTGTCATTGCAGGGAACTGTAATCCTTGACCAGTATGCTAACCGCTTGGCTATTGTCCATCTGGCTTTGATAGTCCATCAAAGACATATTTTATCTAACCATTTGATGCTTGTTAGTGTAGTGGTCAGTGTGCTGGAATGTCAGTCAAAAGGTTCGGAATTCAACTCCCCCAGCCAGGGTAGAAATTTATTTAGTAATTTTACTCCACATGCACCCCTAATCAACTCACATGTAATGAGCATAGTATGCACTGTACCTGCCCAAGTTTGCCAAGGCTAAGACAAATGAAGTCGCTAACACTTCAGCATACGCAAACTTCATACTCTTAGAGCAGTTCCTTAAGGGATTATTCTTTTCTTCTTCTTCGTCTTCTTCTTCTTCTGCTTACAACCATTTCAAATTACTTTCTGTAAGAGTGCCATTAAATGTACAAATAATATTAATGTATGAGAAAAATAGCCATCTTTTACATGTAGAGCTGGTGAATCTCACTTTGCAACCAAATATACGTCAATCAATGAACAGCTTCCATTAAGTAGAAACATAGAGAGCATGCAGCAGTTGGTCCCTGTTGAAGATTCTGGATTTCAAGTGATGCCTACAACAGCGGCAGACTGCAAGCATCGACCATCTCCGGTCAGGGATTTCATGATGGTCATTAGTTTTCTAAATACAGCCTTAATTATGTCCCTAGCTCGGACAGTCGGACATTTTCTATAGAAAGAAGTTCACTAAGCTGAACTTTTGACTCATATAGCACAATTTGCCAGATAATAATTTGGTCTACTAATATACATGTGCAAAAATACTACTTAGGCTTTACTGTTTGCTACCACTTATATATTAGGTGTCTCTATTGTCAACGGGTTGTCTCAGCCTAGCATCAGCTCCCATGAGGTAACCAAATGGTGCAAGTGACAGCAATAATGCTGACAATAAAACTTCACTCAACTGCCTTCTGTGATATTCTTTTGGGGGAACAAAACTAACCCAGCTGTACCAGGAAAAGTGCCTCCTATGTCCACACACACACACATACACAATTACACATCTACACACACACATACACACACACACACACAAACACACACACACAGAGCATATTTTCGACGAATATACCTAGACGAGAATAGGCCTATACATGATGTTAGGTGGCAAAAGATGGTCTTAGCAACAGCTAATATGATCTATTTGAATGCACAATGGATTTATTTCATGCAGATCCCATCACTCCCCAGGAGACCAATTAATCACTGGCTACACAGACATCTTCACATCTTCACAAAAAAACAACGTTGCTGATCTTAATTTTTCAGAATAAATTGGAAATTTCTCAATGTACTTAGGAAACAGTATGCAAAATTCCAGAAAGTTGGTTTCCAGCAGTGATAGCTGCTATGGGTTAACTAGATTTTTACCATGTAAACTTAAGCAATTACCAGTTCTAAGCGCTAGCCGACAGCTAATATGCTGTTTTGTAAAAAATGCATATTTTACAAAGTCTACAAAAACACAGGCATCAGAAAGACAACCAAGAAAGGTCAAGATCGCTGCACAAGAATATTAGTTCCTCTATTTCTTGTCAATATTGTGCAAGTGGTTACAGTGGTTAATTAATGAAAGGATACAAATCAAAAGGAGACAGATAATCCAAAGGGCAAAATTAAAGAAGTACATGTTAATAAAACTGCAAAATGATAAGGGGACACAATGACCAGTGCACAGTAATAAGATCACAATCTGAAATGGGCAGAAACATACATATAGCCAGTATTAAGGTCTACGTAAATTTTGTGGAAACATTTCTCATATGTGCTAATGATAAGACGCAGGAGGCAGGGGTCGCCCAAAACTTTGGGCATTCCTGTTTTTCAGGCAAGTAGGCACCAAGAAAAATGCGGAACAAACTAGCTCCAACTCTGTTTCGGTCAGAAGTAAAATCTTCCCCCACACCACTGAAATTTCCCCTATGCCTATGGCTATACCTACAATACAGGTAGGATAAACTGTAAATTTAGTAATAGCATCATCTTTAAAGGAGAGTATGTGTGTTAGCCATCATCATATTACCATCTCAAGAAAATTCCAGATCCCTCTATTTCCCTCAACCTAGACTCTGCATCCATCCACACATTCACTCACCAGTTCTCCTGTCCACAACTCAGGTGTGATAGCTGCTATGGGTTTCGCTTTCGACCCAAACCTTAGCTTCTCCGAATATATCACTCACCTTTCCCACTCTCTTGTTTCATGCACAAATTGCACATTCGCGATCTTCACGGAATCTGCCCTATTATTGACTTCAGAACCACATCTAATGTCGCTATATCTATTGTCCATGCTAAACTTGAATACTGCAACTCACCCTTTGTGAATATAGACACCACCCAAATAAACCACCTTCAAGCTATCCAGGATACTCTCGCTCATGACATCACTGAAACCTTCAAACACCATCACATCACTCTTGTCCTCAAATCACTCCACCAGCTTAAAATACCTTAATATAAGAATAGAATACAAAATCGTATCACTTACATACAACACACTTCAATCATCCCAAACCCTTCGATCTTCGTCAGTTGTTCATGGTCCAATCGCTTCACTGACTTCGCTCAACCTGCTCCTCTTTCACCCTACCACTTCTCCACCCTTCCATCACCTCATCACTAAAATTTGCAAATCGCTGCATAGCCATAGCTGTTCCACCTCTCTGAAATAAACTCCCGCCAGAATTACAACAATTATCTGATCCTTCCTTCAAACTCACAAATTCTCACATCATGCTATCTCCCACAGGTCTTTCACTCAAAACTGAAAACACTGCTCTTTCACCAATCCTATCTTGATTCCTCCTCTTCTCCTTACCTCCCTTGCAATTTAAATTCTAAAAACCATCCACCATAGCATTCTGACTGTGTGCTTGGCAGAACTCTTTGGATCTTGACCAGGAACCAATTTTCACCCCACCTGCCTATCAGTTTTGTTTGTACTAGCACCTGTGAATAAGCTGGTTCCCGTGCCTCCACTTTTTTGGGCACAGCAGAAGTCTGGAGATTATGACTACATATCAAAATCTTAAATACTTACAATTTACATTCTTCACCTAATCCATTAGGTCACAAGTGTTGCAATGACTGCCATAGCCTGGATTTTGGGTTCCCTCGCCTACTGTGTTTCAAACAAGTTTCTCCAATTGAATGCAGTTTTTTTACTGTGGCTATGTGGATTGAGGGGTGCTTGATAGTGTAGTGGTTAGCTTGCTGGACTATCAATCGAGAGGTTGGGGGTTCAAATCTCTGCCAGGGCAGAAATTTGGTTCAAGATTTCTGCTCCACCTGCACCCCCAGCCATAATGAGCACACTGACCGTACACTGTTGGTGGGAAGATGAGACAGCGAGGGAGAGAACTGGCCATCCGCCCTCATATGCCGAAGATGAGAAAATGAAGTTGCTAACACTTCATGCCCATGGCTGCCTCAGGGCTAGCTTAAGGGACTGCTCTTCTTCTTCTTCTTCTGTGTGGATTAAGTTTTAGTGTGTACTAAGGTAATGACACAATAGGGCCTATAAGTTACATATTGCATAAGGACCCAACCTAACTCAGCTCATCACATCGTTGCTTTGAGGGTGAGGATACTGAAGTATGCTGATGACATCCAACTGGACGCTGGAAGAGTCATGCTAGTTGCCCTACTCAAAGTCAGGAGGGCGTTTGACACCATCGATCACGCCATCCTTCTGACCCATCTTGGCACCTGCTACGGCTTTGCTGGCCAGTCGCTCGACTGGGTGCGCTCCTTACTTAATTGTGCTGGTCAACCTAGCCAGATTCTCGCAACCAACTTCGGTTGAATTCAGCAAAGAATCAGTACACCTGACTATGCACATGCTATGCCAAGGTCAAAAAAGAAACAATAAGGGGGTTGTGAAAACCTAACTGTAAGCAACAACTTGTCATCTGCAATTTGGGTGTGCTCCTGGACAGAGGATATCCTCTGAGGCTGATATCCTCTGTAGTGCTGCTTCTACCAGTTGGATAGACATGAGTTAAGTGGAGCAATCTTGATTCCACAATGGCCCTTGTTCACTCATTCATTCTCACATGCTTTAACTACTGTACTTCCCTCCTTGCAGACCTGCCGAAGTTCAGAAATTATCCAATAATATTGGCAGGATATCAATTCACAGCAGATGATGGAAATAATCATCAAACATTTAATGACCTTTAAGAAGGTCATAAAATTGTTCAGATCCAGCTAATAATAGTCTTCTTAGCTTTTTAACGAGTGAGATATGGAAAAGATGTGCATCCAACATCCAGAACAGATCAATGGCAATGCATCATTCTGCTCTTGAATGTCAGTTGGTGATTAACAAACTGAATATAACATTTCAACAGCAACATCATTCTGCATTAATCTCTAAATGGATGTCCTCCAACCTCCTCTGTCTCAACCCTGCCAAAACTGAATTTATCATCCTTGGCCTTCCAGATCAGATCAAGAAAATCCCCGACCTTCCATAAACTTACCCACCAGCTCTTCATCTCTCGCTTTCACCTCCGACTTACCTGTTCACATTCTTGGCGTTACCTTTGATCCACATTTATCCTTCTCTAATCACATCTCCAACGTCTTGCGCACCTGCTTCATGCATATTCATATGCCGCATCCGACCCATGCTTGACTTTAAAGTTGCATCCACTATCGCTACCTCCATTGTCCACTCTAAGCTTGATTACTGCAATTCCATTTTCCTTAACCTCGAATCCACCCAAATTAAGCGTCTACAACTCATCCAAAATTCTCGCCCGAGCCATCACCAGGACACCTAAGCATCACCATATCACTCCTGTTCTTAAATAGCTCCACTGGCTGAAAATCCCTGAGCGAATCCACTTCAAAGTCTTGTCGCTAACCTACAACACACTACAATACTTCCAGCCAAAGTACCTTCGCGAACTCTTCACTATCCAGCCACCCCAGCCAACCCGTTCATCCATATATCTCACTCTCTCCCGTCCTCCAGTCACTACTTGCCTAAAGTTCTCCAACCGATCCATATCCCAAACTGCACCTAAACTCTGGAACGAACTTCCTCCCGAATTCCGCATTTTCTCAGTTCCTCCACCAATATCGCCACTCACTCATCGTCATCTTACTGGGGCTCCTCTACTCATCACCCCACAGGCTTCCCACTCCAAACTGAAAACTCACCTCTTCCAGATTTCCTATCCTAATCCATCGGATCCTCTGCCTTCCAAGCTATCGCGTTCTCAATGAAACCCTCTGTAACAGCTGCTCTGCCTCTCTCTGGTCTCTCTGGCAACCGGACTCGGACCACCAACGGACATCGATTTCTGGACAACCCCTCGGATACGTTGCAGCCCTCGTGAATAAGCTGGTGCTTTGTGCTCAGCTTTACAGTGGCGCTTTAGAAAATTGGAGATTACGATACTGTGCGGCGTCTGTGCCTCTAAATTCCCATGAAAATTAAATAAATCTGAATATGAACTGGGATCTAAATTTGACTCACCCTATGATGCACCGAGATCTGAATCATTTGATGATACATCAGGTTTGAATACTTGATGATGCATTGGGATCTGAATTACTTGACAATAGATTAAGATCTAAATCACTTAAATTATGGTATGCTTAACTTGCAATTTCTCAAAAATAACAGCAAACAGATCCTTACAAATTGTTAACATTTTTACTATTCGTGATGGAAGAGGGCAGTTTTCACTCTATTATTCAGCAATTCCAGTCCAATTCAGTGTAGTACAAAGCTCAGTCTCAATATTTTCAGCTTTGTGAGGTTTATCTCTCGATATCATGCAGCACGGTCAGATATGTTCCATTACATTACAGACTTTCCCTGCTACACAGCAGCATCACAACAGCTTTGAGAGGTTCTTAAAAGTTGCTGCATAAACATTCAGATGCATATATACACACATATATATTCACACACACATGTATACATACACATATATATATATACATATATATGCATCTGAATCTTGCGAGCATCTGAAAACTGTTCTTTATCACTGGAGTTGGGCAGGGAGCGCCTCTCAGTAGGTCTGTTGGAGGAGTAAAATATAAGTCCTCTTAATCAATATATGCATATGCATCCTGTGTAGTGTACAATGCAATTTTCTTCAATTTTTGATGAAAATTGTGATAAATTTGTGACTGAATAAGCAAATACAAAATAACACATTAGCTGAGATCATTGGCAGTCAGTTGCAAATGATGTGCATGTTGTGAATGTGATGTGATTTCATAATGACATAGCTTCACATAATCTACAGCCTGGAAGTCATCAACGCAGGTCAATCATGACCATTTAATAACAACTAACTGTGGAAATTGGCAATTCATAGATAATGATTATTAGTGGCTATACTTTAGAGAAATTAATGTGGCACCACAAACAGTATATGTGCAGACTGAGTTGCAAAAAGTGTGGCATATGACCAGACCCTGTGCAGTTTACTGCAGTGCAGTCAAGCTCCAATCTCTGATTATATTGGTTGCTTGGGGATTAAATTCAGGTAACTAAAACTCTGATCATTATTCAAACTCAACAGTGACCCAACAATCGTGTTCTTCCATTGCACTGCAACAAAATTAACTTGGGAAGATCGATAAATGCAAAACTCGGATCGAGTGAGAAGGACGTGGAAACTGAGCAGAGGCAGAGTTGGTGTGACATGCAGCTGCACTGTGTTTACCTGTATGGCACACAATCGATTTGCCAATTAGACACATGCCATTTAAACACAAGAAACATCGACAGATTTAGCAAAAGGCGACCTTCGACGCTGCATCCACCTCGACAAACGCCTCCGTCGTCACTAAGTCTGTCTATACATCTGTCTGTCCTTCTGCCTCCTATCTCTGTGGTTGTCTGTCTGTCTGTCTGTTTGCCGTGCTCCTTCGTACTGCTGCCCTAACAATCATTAGCAGCATAAAGGCATCAGGGCTCAGTAAATCTGAGTGTACCTGTTGCAATTTAATACCTGTGGAAAACGTAACGGATGGATTCATCTAGAGGACAAAAATCGAGTGTCACTCCTTCTCCCCTTCCATCACGACAGCCAGTGGTAGTGGAGTGGGTTAAATCACCAGATGAGTAAATGAGGGAGGGAGGGGGGGAAAAAGAAAGGAAAGAAGGCTCAGTGCTCCTGCGATCGCAAATAACAAAGCTAATTTATCTCTGGTTACTAGCAATAGTTCATCACAACGCATCATAAATGGAGACACACAGAAATCTAGTGCATTGTCCTTCACTTGCACAGGAAAGGGTCTGGAAAAGAAGTCATCATGAATTTGACTGCTTCAACGGAAAACTCTCAGCTACAGCACATATGATGCACACACAGCATCTCATAGCCCATTGCTGACTCTAACTATGCAGACGAAAGGTAGAGTGGTTCAGTGCAGCCCAATCTGCATATTTGAGTAATCCTACGTGGGACCTGGATGTCCCAGAGAAAGATTTAGTAAGGAAGTCTTTAGGTTTGAATTGTCAGAAGACAGATTTGTTGATCCAAAGTGGATTGTGATTTAAAGTCAATTTACACAAAGTGCACTGATACAACATTCAATTCAGAGTTACCACTTCTCCAAGATGATATAAATCTCAAAATCACTTCTAAGACTTTTGAATCTCCACCTCTCAAGTGAATTTAGAGCATGTTATTTTCTCTTCTTAGTCCTTACCAATTCAGCTTACCATGAAGGCTACTCAACGTAAGTAGCCCTACCTCTATTCTGGATCAAATCCATCGAATCAATCTCTGCCAGGGACACTGGCAATGGGGCCCATGAGGTCAGTCTCTGAGATCTCTCCTCTACAACACTCGTCTCCTTGTTATCTACATTTGTGACAATTCATAAGAAAACTACCAACACTGAGTGTTTATACACACAGCAAATCAATTCGAATGCAAAACAGGTCATATTTCACAAATTGTGATTTTACTCGCCAGCACTCTATATAATGCTGACAGGCCATAATGCTATTTATTTCTTTGTAATTTATTCTTTGTTCTGAATTATGCTATGCAACCATTGGTGGTTGATGCCTACTGTAGACAAGTGTTGATGAACTAAAGCTTTTAAAGACTAGCTAAACCCCACAAACTTGTAAGACCTTTTCCAGTGAAGTATGGCATCCTGTGGCTCAGTATTGGTAGGGTGTCTGTGTATATGTTACATGTGCTAAATTCAGACTAAAGTGCCCAAACTAGCCACTCCTAACAGAATGGCAATAAAGTGTTTTAACTGCGGCAAAGTCTGTCATGGAAACTTGGCATTACAGTACCCAAAGCAGAAAATAGAAGTAAAGTAAACTTAGTAAGGACTTATCCTGTAACACATGTACAAATACAAAGTCTTTGCTGTAACTGTGCACAAGTTTTGACCTTGACCTGTGATTTTATGCAATCATAATTGTAATCCAATCATAATCGTAATCTCGCGATTTCTACAGCACCCAAAAAAGCGAAGTCACAGGAACCGATTTATTCACATGCGCAACGTGCATACACACTCTGCATCACCAATTAGGAACATAGCTATACTGTAGTAAAATATGTCCACTAATAGCCGCCCTTGCATTAATTCTTATTAACAATTCATCATTCTATCATGTTGTCATTTTTAATGCATTATAAAACTCCTGGTACACCTATTCCATAGAGGTTCGCCTGTAAAACTCTCAAACTGCGCTGTGTTTTTTCTTCCAGTTAACATCTGCAATAGACTCATTGTCATATAAATAAAATTTATCCAACACTAAATGAACACAAACTTTGTCAAAGCAATAACCGCAGACAGAAGTTAAAGACCGCACACCGCAAAAATAATCATAGTGCAATAATTATCCATTCAAAATAAAATTCCTATTTCATTCATATTCCTGCTCTCTGTAGCATATTTAAGTTCTTGTTCTATTCCTTTTCTCAAAATAATTCCAAATTTTCATTTTATTCTCATTAATGGAAATCGGTAATTTTACTTCTAATTCCTATTTCCATTAACAAAAATATGACTGATTCTATATAAATAATATTATTATAACAGCATTTTTAATGCCATGTCAGTCAGTTCTGCAACTTACTGCTCACACCACAAAATGTGACAGACACCGCTTAGAGGCCAAACGCTGCTTCCACTATTCAAACTAAACAAATCCATGTCAAAAAGGTGTCCAGCCAGGAACTGCTGCATGTTTACTGGACAATGGTATCTGCTAAGAGCAGACATAGTCATGACTATGTCATCTCAATATCAACTGCTGTCACCAGAATACATGGAACAACTCTGGACAGCAGTCTTACTTTTGACTCCTCATAACAAACCGTTTCAAACTGTGTTTCTGTTTCTGTCAACAGCATTTCACAAATCATAGCTTGCTCACGAATCTGTTTAATCCTTGATTATAACAACTCCATTTGAACTCGGTAGAAATTACAGTGATAAGCATGAATGCATTTGAAATTCCCCGGTAGTATACTGCCTGCACCTCCTTGAACAAAATGTTTAAGCCTGTCATTTGCATTGGCTTCCTGTAGAACAGTGCTTCCCAACGTGTGGTCCGCAGACCGGTGCCAGTCCGCGAGCCCTCAGTTGCTGGTCCGCAAAGTGAGTCAAGAAACTGGACAAAAAAGACGATAGATGTTTTCTCGATTGGGTCTCGCTTCGAACTATCTTCAAAAAACAAGATTGTCTCACAATCAAAATCATCTTCTTCATAATATAATAAAAAGATTTCTTCTGGGAGTAAATGTATTTCAGCTATTGTAAACGAAAACTGCTAAAGAAATAGTTATTCGACGAATTGCTGACAGGTCAAATAGAAGTTGTTGTTCGCCTTTACTAAAAATTTTGATCGTAACATTTGTGGGTTTTGACCGGCAATTAGAAACCGGATGTGACATACCTCTTTCATCTTTAATAACCTGGACACTGCTTCCGTCAATAGAAAATAAACACGTCTGCTTTTAGATTCAATATTGCCAGCATAGGCCCCCTAATAATTATAAATTTGAAAATTACAACAAAATTAAAATACCACACCACACCCGGATACGAAGAAGGGGTTCTCCAAGCTTAAACACACTTCTGTTATATAGTTTCTTACAGCCTGATGGATTTTTCATACCTCGGGCATTAAAAAATTAAAAATAATAAATATATTAATAAACAGCACTAGCATGTATATTTATCAATTTAAAAAAATGCAACTTTTTGATTCATATCAGATCAGTACAAAGTATTCAGTTGAATTTAGTACTGAATTGTATATCCGCGCAACTATTAAAAAATTATTTAACTTTTTGACCAATTTATAGATTATAAAAATAATTGATAAATTGGGCACCGGTCCTGCTGCAATGGGAAAATTCCTGCAGGTCCGTCACACTGAAAGTAAATTCCTGCCAGTCCATCGCACTGAAAAGTTTGGGAAGCGCTGCTGTAGAATGTCTGTTTGAATTTAAACTGGCCTATTGCACTTTGGTACAAGCATCGCAGTCTGCAATCCTTAATTATGGGCCTTACATGGAAGAGGAGGACATGTTGTCCTACTCTCAACACTTTCCAAATCCAACAGCTCTAGATCAACTCGGTTATTCGATGTAGGTCCTTTGATGAGCATCTCCAGCTAAGTGGTACAACACAACAATTGCAAGTACCAGAAACTGAACAGGTTCATTTAACAAGTAACTGACGATACCAATATTTCAGAATAGGATGCGCAAAACAAGTTCTCTTGCCCTATGAAGCACGAGAGAACCGACCATTTTGACCACCCCTTCTCTTCACTGATGCCTAAGAACACAGATCATAATGTGCACTCCTACCTACCTTCAACCACTACTCTCTCCTTACATTCCGCCACGCAGTCTAAGGTCTTCGGTTATGGGTCTTTTGGTTGAGCCTAGATGCAGCACTGCCATGGGCTCTCGTGCATTTCGTGTTGCAGCCCCCAAGGAATGGAACCGACTACCAATGCTTATCCGTTGCTCGACCTCTCATTCTTCCTTCAAGAAACGCCTCAAAACTCATTACTTCTCACTGGCTTTCAAACATATGGATATCTAATTGCTCTTCACCTGGCGGCTGACTAACCGCGCCTCAGATTCGCATTTCTGTGTGACTTTGCGCGCGTTAAAAATGTTTGTAATAATAATAATAATAATCACATGACGATGGTCAAGACTTAATTCCATTTTGACTTATTCTATTGTCTAATTTAGAAACATTCCAGTTTCTTGCTTTATTTGTTTACTAATTTATTTTGCACAATAGACAGCAGGGTCATTGCATGGAGTCCATGCAGCAGGGTCATTGCATGGAATCCGTGCAGCAGGGTCATTGCATGGAGTCCATGCAGCAGGGTCATGTGCAGCAGGGTCATTGCATGGAGTCCGTGCAGCAGGGTCATTGCATGGAGTCCGTGCAGCAGGGTCATTGCATGGAGTCCATGCAGCAGGGTCATTGCATGGAGTCCGTGCAGCAGGGTCATTGCATGGAGTCCGTGCAGCAGGGTCATTGCATGGAGTCCGTGCAGCAGGGTCATTGCATGGAGTCCGTGCAGCAGGGTCATTGCATGGAGTCCATGCAGCAGGGTCATTGCATGGAGTCCGTGCAGCAGGGTCATTGCATGGAGTCCATGCAGCAGGGTCATGTGCAGCAGGGTCATTGCATGGAGTCCGTGCAGCAGGGTCATTGCATGGAATCCGTGCAGCAGGGTCATTGCATGGAGTCCGTGCAGCAGGTCATTGCATGGAGTCCATGCAGCAGGGTCATTGCATGGAGTCCATGCAGCAGGGTCATGTGCAGCAGGGTCATTGCATGGAGTCCGTGCAGCAGGGTCATTGCATGGAGTCCGTGCAGCATGGTCATTGCATGAAGTCCGTGCAGCAGGGTCATGTGCAGCAGGGTCATTGCATGAAGTCCGTGCAGCAGGGTCATGTGCAGCAGGGTCATTGCATGGAGTCCATGCAGCAGGGTCATTGCATGGAGTCCCTGCAGCAGGGTCATTGCATGGAATCCGTGCAGCAGGGTCACGTGCAGCAGGGTCATTGCATGGAGTCCATGCAGCAGGGTCATTGCATGGAGTCCGTGCAGCAGGGTCATTGCATGGAGTCCATGCAGCAGGGTCATGTGCAGCAGGGTCATTGCATGGAGTCCGTGCAGCAGGGTCATTGCATGGAATCCGTGCAGCAGGGTCATTGCATGGAGTCCGTGCAGCAGGGTCATTGCATGGAGTCCGTGCAGCAGGGTCATGTGCAGCAGGGTCATTGCATGGAGTCCGTGCAGCAGGGTCATTGCATGGAGTCCGTGCAGCAGGGTCATTGCATGGAGTCCGTGCAGCAGGGTCATTGCATGGAGTCCATGCAGCAGGGTCATTGCATGGAGTCCGTGCAGCAGGGTCATTGCATGGAGTCCATGCAGCAGGGTCATGTGCAGCAGGGTCATTGCATGGAGTCCGTGCAGCAGGGTCATTGTATGGAATCGAATCCGTGCAGCAGGGTCATTGCATGGAGTCCGTGCAGCAGGTCATTGCATGGAGTCCATGCAGCAGGGTCATTGCATGGAGTCCATGCAGCAGGGTCATGTGCAGCAGGGTCATTGCATGGAGTCCGTGCAGCAGGGTCATTGCATGGAGTCCGTGCAGCATGGTCATTGCATGAAGTCCGTGCAGCAGGGTCATGTGCAGCAGGGTCATTGCATGAAGTCCGTGCAGCAGGGTCATGTGCAGCAGGGTCATTGCATGGAGTCCATGCAGCAGGGTCATTGCATGGAGTCCCTGCAGCAGGGTCATTGCATGGAATCCGTGCAGCAGGGTCACGTGCAGCAGGGTCATTGCATGGAGTCCATGCAGCAGGGTCATTGCATGGAGTCCATGCAGCAGGGTCATTGCATGGAGTCCGTGCAGCAGGGTCATTGCATGGAGTCCCTGCAGCAGGGTCATTGCATGGAGTCCGTGCAGCAGGGTCATTGCATGGAGTCCGTGCAGCAGGGTCATTGCATGGAGTCCGTGCAGCAGGGTCATGTGCAGCAGGGTCATTGCATGGAGTCCGTGCAGCAGGGTCATTGCATGGAGTCCATGCAGCAGGGTCATTGCATGGAATCCGTGCAGCAGGGTCATTGCATGGAGTCCATGCAGCAGGGTCATGTGCAGCAGGGTCATTGCATGGAGTCCGTGCAGCAGGGTCATTGCATGGAGTCCGTGCAGCAGGGTCATTGCATGGAGTCCATGCAGCAGGGTCATTGCATGGAGTCCGTGCAGCAGGGTCATTGCATGGAGTCCCTGCAGCAGGGTCATTGCATGGAGTCCGTGCAGCATGGTCATTGCATGGAGTCCGTGCAGCAGGGTCATTGCATGGAGTCCGTGCAGCAGGGTCATTACATGGAGTCCGTGCAGCAGGGTCATTGCATGGAGTCCGTGCAGCAGGGTCATTGCATGGAGTCCGTGCAGCATGGTCATTGCATGGAGTCCGTGCAGCAGGGTCATTGCATGGAGTCCGTGCAGCAGGGTCATTGCATGGAGTCCGTGCAGCAGGGTCATTGCATGGAGTCCGTGCAGCAGGGTCATTGCATGGAGTCCCTGCAGCAGGGTCATTGCATGGAGTCCATGCAGCAGGGTCATTGCATGGAGTCCGTGCAGCAGGGTCATTGCATGGAGTCCGTGCAGCAGGGTCATTGCATGGAGTCCATGCAGCAGGGTCATGTGCAGCAGGGTCATTGCATGGAGTCCATGCAGCAGGGTCACTGCATGGAGTCCCTGCAGCAGGGTCATTGCATGGAGTTCGTGCAGCAGGGTCATTGCATGGAGTCCGTGCAGCAGGGTCATTGCATGGAGTCCATGCAGCAGGGTCATTGCATGGAGTCCGTGCAGCAGGGTCATTGCATGGAGTCCATGCAGCAGGGTCATGTGCAGCAGGGTCATTGCATGGAGTCCATGCAGCAGGGTCATTGCATGGAGTCCGTGCAGCAGGGTCATTGCATGGAGTCCGTGCAGCAGGGTCATTGCATGGAGTCCGTGCAGCAGGGTCATTGCATGGAGTCCGTGCAGCAGGGTCATTGCATGGAGTCCGTGCAGCAGGGTCATTGCATGGAGTCCATGCAGCAGGGTCATTGCATGGAGTCCGTGCAGCAGGGTCATTGCATGGAGTCCGTGCAGCAGGGTCATTGCATGGAGTCCATGCAGCAGGGTCATGTGCAGCAGGGTCATTGCATGGAGTCCATGCAGCAGGGTCACTGCATGGAGTCCCTGCAGCAGGGTCATTGCATGGAGTCCGTGCAGCAGGGTCATTGCATGGAGTTCGTGCAGCAGGGTCATTGCATGGAGTCCGTGCAGCAGGGTCATTGCATGGAGTCCGTGCAGCAGGGTCATTGCATGGAGTCCATGCAGCAGGGTCATGTGCAGCAGGGTCATTGCATGGAGTCCGTGCAGCAGGGTCATTGCATGGAGTCCATGCAGCAGGGTCATTGCATGGAGTCCATGCAGCAGAGGCTCAGACCTAAAATCGTGGGATTACAGGCTCAGCATTCTACCTAAAAGAGCATCATGCCACATGAATTCTTTTGTTTCTTATATTCAAGTTAATTCTATTGCGTATTATAATTCAGACATTATTCTGGTTATTTGCATTCAAATAGCAAAGCTTCTTATGCCAACAATGCAAACATCTTAACTAAATCTGATCAAACCTATTTATTTAAATTATATAATAAAAACTCACATCTAATGCAGACTATAAAACTGGAGTGAATACAGCCTCAACGATACAAGTAATGATAGGACATCTTGTTACTTTGGTGTATCCCATTATATATCCACATTATCTTACAAATATAAGGAATAGGCCACCCTTTACACAGAGGGACAAAATGGCACCACTCTCAGTTGTCTTTTAAGAGATGCAACAGCACAAACTCCACTATCCTTTACACAGAGGGACATAATGGCACAGCACTCCACTGTCCTTTGCACAGAGGAATATAACAGCACAAACTCCACTATCCTTTACACAGAGGGACATAATGGCACAGCACTCCACTGTCCTTTGCACAGAGGAATATAACAGCACAAACTCCACTATCCTTTACACAGAGGGACATAATGGCACAGCACTCCACTGTCCTTTGCACAGAGGAATATAACAGCACAAACTCCACTATCCTTTACACAGAGGGACATAATGGCACAGCACTCCACTGTCCTTTGCACAGAGGAATATAACAGCACAAACTCCACTATCCTTTACACAGAGGGACATAATGGCACAGCACTCCACTCCACTGTCCTTTGCACAGAGGAATATAACAGCACAAACTCCACTATCCTTTACACAGAGGGACATAATGGCACAGCACTCCACTGTCCTTTGCACAGAGGAATATAACAGCACAAACTCCACTATCCTTTACACAGAGGGACATAATGGCACAGCACTCCACTGTCCTTTGCACAGAGGAATATAACAGCACAAACTCCACTATCCTTTACACAGAGGGACATAATGGCACAGCACTCATAGGCGTAATTTGTGGGGGGTACGAGGGGTACCCGTACCCCCCACTTTTTGGACTGGGGGTACTGTACCCCCCACTTTTTAAACAATGTCAATGAATATTTTTGTTATTGTGCCTTCCCAGAGAATGCAGTCTCCGCCAAAGTGTGAACGTACTTAGATACACATGTAAACCGAGAGCCAAAATTAATGAGAATACTGACAGGGAATATGTTCAAAATGGCCACCATGCGAAAAGCGAAAGTGGAGAAGAAATTGGTACCCCCCACTTTTAGACCAAAGTATTGGTACCCCCCACTTTTAAGACTAAAGTTACGCCCCTGACAGCACTCCACTGTCCTTTGCACAGAGGAATATAACAGCACAAACTCCACTATCCCTTACACAGAGGGACATAATGGCACAGCACTCCACTGTCCTTTGCACAGAGGAATATAACAGCACAAACTCCACTATCCTTTACACAGAGGGACATAATGGCACAGCACTCCACTTTCCTTTGCACAGAGGAATATAACAGCACATACTCCACTATATCCTACACAGAGGGGAACAACACAAAACGAACTCCACTATCCCTAACACAGAAGAACATACCAGCACAAACTCCAGTGTGTTTTGCACAGAGGGAGACAAAACAGCACAATCTCCACTACCCTTTACACAAAGGGGACAACACAGCACAAACTCCACTATCCAATACACAGAGGAACAAAGTCCCTATCACTGGTCCTCTACGCTCTTGATCAAAGGACATAACAGCACAGAACCCCATTGTCATATGCACAGAAGCACCTAACAGCACAACACTTACACTCGCCTAGTACAATGAATACCCATTTACATGTGGCCCTTTAACGAACAGTTGCACTATTGTATTGTATTGTATTGTATTGTATCTAAACATTTATAAAGCGCCTCTCACAGTATTCGCTAATCAGAGGTGCTCCCAGTGCGAAAGACCTAGTGAATAGAAAGTGGTTTTAAGACAGCGGAATGAGGCACTTGGTCCACCAGCTAATAAAGAGGCACGTGTCACTGGAGGGAGTTGATTCCATAGAGCAGGACCAATGCAAGAAAAGGCTCGACTTTTGGCCATAGTGGTCTTGGCTCGTGGTACAAGAAGATCATGGCGATTAAGCGATCGCAATGGACGTAGGGAAGTAGCTGAAACTGGCAGACGAACAGTGTCACAGAGGTACTTGGGTGCTAAGCCTGTACAGGACCGAAGGACTAAAGTGCTAAGCCTGTACAGGACCGAAGGACTAAAGTGAGAGCTGAATCCGAGCAGTACGGGGAAGCCAATGAAGATGATCGAACATGAAAGAGGAAATATGAGACCAGCGAGGAAGTCGGGCTATTAATCTGGCTCCCAACAATACCTATTTAACATGTGAGATGTATTAACACATTATAAAGCAACTTTGAAGAAGCTATAACATGTGCTAAAGATGTGACTGTCTAAAAGGTGCAACTTAAGACAAGTTCAGAATCTTTCTAGAGCTGTATCCATATAGATAATTTATTATATTATATTGGTTGTGAACTGTGGGTATAATAATAATAATAATAATAATAATAATAATAATAATAATAATAATAATAATAATAACAATCTTTTTCTTTATTAATTCAAACTGACAAACACAGTACGATTACATTGAGACATGGCATACAATTATCAATATCTTAACTAAACACACGTTTGGCAGCCATGCAAGGTGCCTGCCCGAGGGGGATTGCGGGAATCGAACCACGTACTGCTGCTCTCCTGCTGCTCTCCTGGCCAAGAGTGTTACCATTACTCTATCCCACCCCCCTATGTTGGATGTTGAACTTGCAGTGACCATTATTCTCACTGCCTCGTGTATAACAGCCTTGATCCAACTTTGAACTCCAAGGTGCTGATGGATGGACTAAAGGACTTAATCTCTCAAAGTCAGTGTAGTCAGGCGGCTTGGTGTAAAATTGCTCACTAAAAGACAGAATTCTGAAATTTGTCATATGGTAACAACATACGATGAAGAAAATTTTTGGCTATAGGGCCATCGCAGATTTGCCTCCTGGCTCCAATGGCAGCCATTTTACAAAATGGCCGACCGAAAATAGAGATTTTTCAATATCTCAGCTTCTAGTTCTCTTAGAATCGTGATCTTGGTGTCTAAACATACATATTTAGGGGCAAGGATACTAATAGAACTAATTGTAATTACTTACCTACAAGAGAAAAGCTAATTATGGTAGCCATCTTGAAGTTAAGGTGACCTAAAAGGGCAGTCCAGTGCAAAATACGAATCAATTGCTTACTGACTGATAGAAGCATGAAATTTAGTACATAGTATGATCGTGTTCTAAGGAAATGTTTTAGTTATAGTGCCATCAAAGAATTGTCCCCTGGCCTCAATGGCAGCCATTTTCCAAAATGGCCGACCGAAAATAGAGATTTTTCAATATTGCAGCTTCTAGTTCACTTAGAATCGTGATCTTGGTGTCTAAACATGCATATTTAGGGGCAAAGATTCCAATAGAACTAATTGCAATTACTTAAGTACAAGAGAAAAGCTAATTATGGTAGCCATCTTGAAGTTAAGGTGACCTTAAAATTTAATTTTCCCATTTTGGATTACTTCCTCGTCATGTTAAATTAAAATTATGATTATAATTTTGGTTGTTAAGCGTACAGTATTTTGGGCAACGATTGCAAGGGAACTAACCATATTTGAAACTTGTTGTTGTGTTCATGTTCAAATTGTGTTCAAATTATGGAATATCAACAATTCAGCCTGTTATTATTGTCCTCGTAAATGTACATACATTAAACGATATTACAGAGCTAGTCCACATTTTGGAACTAGTGTCCAGACAAAGTACTGTCCACAGAGTTATATAGGGCCTAACATTGTCAACATCATTCCAGGTCACATAGGCCTCTACACAGACAGAGACCAGTTCACTGTCGAGCAGCTTTCACACGTTTGCACTGTCCCCTACAGCCCTTCTCGCAGCCTCATCTGAGCAGTTCTGTCTAGAAGCTTTGGCAAGTGTTGTCCACTTCACTTCCCAGTCTCTTTCGATTGTTTGCAGCCACCCCCAAGCACCAGGACATGGTATCCTAGGAACAGCTACAAACATCTGTGCCCATACATGACCTGCCTGGTAGGCAGCTCTCTTGGCGTGTTCCACAAGTGCAGCTTGCGCTGGTCTGCCTCTCTGTGAAAAAGCTGCTTCCGTGCCTCATTCACCTTCTCCTCGTTGCTCGTACGACTAACACCCACCATCGCTTTCGAATATGGATAAATTGCGGCTAGGAACCAAGTAAGATATTGTGAGCTGCCTAGAAGACGTGGCTCCCACTCCAGCAGATGACGCCATCTCAGATATCCAACCAGGCTTTTCACTGGGTGTACCTACTGTTGATGCTGTTATCTTGGACGAAGTAGTCTTAGTCAACATACTGAAACCTGGCACTGTGTGCACTTTCTTAGATTATGCTTCCCATGTTTTCTTGCCCTACATCACAAGACAGCTGGAGCATGAGCATAGGGTAGATGTGGTATAGGATGAATATGTGCACATTGTACATGGCAGCTTGAAGACATGCACATTGCACAATGCACATGCAGTGTGAGGGGTATGGGAAGCAGCAGGCGCGTGGAATCATCTAATGCTCTACCTAGAAACTGGCAGGAATTTCTAATGAACAGTGAAAACAAGTCAGAGTTGTTTTCTTTTTTGAACCTGCAAATAACAAAACTTGAAACAGAAACAGAAAGACAGGTCATCGTCACACACCGCAAGGACGTGCTCTGTACTCAGCCAAGGGCATCATTGGACTTACTCCTTTTACTCAGGAGGAATCTGATACAAGGATTTTGCTGCGTGTCCCAGATGCTGCCAAACATGGCTATTGTAAAGTGATGATCCGCGCAGTTGACTCT
The DNA here is from genome assembly GCA_963556255.1 of Allolobophora icterica. Classification (NCBI taxonomy): domain Eukaryota; kingdom Metazoa; phylum Annelida; class Clitellata; order Crassiclitellata; family Lumbricidae; genus Allolobophora; species Allolobophora icterica. The sequence goes on along the minus strand of OY744609.1, from coordinate 39,368,580 downwards.
GAGGTTAGCCATAGCAGTGGTTCAACAGCTCAGCATTGACGAACGTGGGTTGGCTTTCCTCAGGCAAAGCTTTAGATACCTATCAACTCATGAGATGGCATGTGCCCTTGCCCAGAGAAGTACGTAGCCTTGCCCTTCCTACACTCATTTAGCAGATGTGATATAGTATCATCCTCTGCTGGCCGTGGAGAAAGGACTGTTGGGACATTTGGAAGACATTCAACGACGTCATCCCAGCCTTCTGCACCTTAGCATCAACTTCCAGCTCTGCTGATGATCAGCTCGATGTACCAATGGATGGCTTTCCACCAACTCAAGCTGCACTTGTGCAACACGCCAAGAGAGCTGCCTACCAGGCAGGTCATGTATGGGCACAGATGTTTGTAGCTGTTCCTAGGATACCATGTCCTGGTGCTTGGGGGTGGCTGCAAACGATCGAAAGAGACTGGTAAGTGAAGTGGACAACACTTGCCAAAGCTTCTAGACAGAACTGCTCAGATGAGGCTGCGAGAAGGGCTGTAGGGGACAGTGCAAACGTGTGAAAGCTGCTCGACAGTGAACTGGTCTCTGTCTGTGTAGAGGCCTATGTGACCTGGAATGACGTTGACAATGTTAGGCCCCATATAACTCTGTGGACAGTACTTTGTCTGGACACTAGTTCCAAAATGTGGACTAGCTCTGTAATATCGTTTAATGTATATTTACGAGGACAATAATAACAGGCTGAATTGTTGATATTCCATAATTTTTTTAATTTCTACATGAACACGAACACAACAACAAGTTTCATAAATGGTTAGTTCCCTTGCAATCATTGCCCAAAATACTGTACGCTTAACAACCAAAATTATAATCATAATTTTAATTTAACATGACGAGGAAGTAATCCAAAATGGGAAAATTAAATTTTAAGGTCACCTTAACTTCAAGATGGCTACCATAATTAGCTTTTCTCTTGTACTTAAGTAATTGCAATTAGTTCTATTGGAATCTTTGCCCCTAAATATGCATGTTTAGACACCAAGATCACGATTCTAAGTGAACTAGAAGCTGCAATATTGAAAAATCTCTATTTTCGGTCGGCCATTTTGGAAAATGGCTGCCATTGAGGCCAGGGGACAATTCTTTGATGGCACTATAACTAAAACATTTCCTTAGAACACGATCATACTATGTACTAAATTTCATGCTTCTATCAGTCAGTAAGCAATTGATTCGTATTTTGCACTGGACTGCCCTTTTAGGTCACCTTAACTTCAAGATGGCTACCATAATCAGCTTTTCTCTTGTAGGTAAGTAATTACAATTAGTTCTATTAGTATCCTTGCCCCTAAATATGTATGTTTAGACACCAAGATCACGATTCTAAGAGAACTAGAAGCTGAGATATTGAAAAATCTCTATTTTCGGTCGGCCATTTTGTAAAATGGCTGCCATTGGAGCCAGGAGGCAAATCTGCGATGGCCCTATAGCTAAATATTTTCCTTAGGGCATGTTCATACTATGTACCAAATTTCATGTTTCTGTCTTTTAGTGAGCAATTCCTTCATATTTTGCACCAGGCTGCCCCACTAGTGTATCTAATCTACAGCCATGTTCTTCTGCTGAAAACTACAGATGGTTCTATTTGGACTGAATCATTTACGAAATAAGAACTTGGCAACCTAGAACTATACAAGTAGTTTGATTCTATTGTTATAGTGCAGAATGCAGAAAGGATCAGGTGAATGAAACAGTGGTTGCAGGGAAGTGAAAGAGTGGGGAATGGGGGCCCAAATGAAAGAGCTAAAGTTAACAAAATGTATGAGTTATGGTTGGACAAATGAAAGGGTAAAGTAAGGAAATAAAGAGTGGGATAGTGTGGGGGCAAATTAAAGACCTGGGATGTAGCAATCAAAGATTGGTGTGGTTGAAGTCTGTTAGTTACTACTTTAAGAAAAGATATCTGAATTGTGTAGAGGTTTTTCCATTATACAGATGATTTCTGATCTTGCAGCTAACCTGAGAAAGTAGGAAGTGTGCATTTAAAACCAGTGGTCTTGTTGTTGACAAGTTGGCAAAAGAGTTCCTGGTAAGAAACAATCACATCCTTAAAATGGTATCAGGTTTAAATCATAACCAGAATGGAAGCTTCATGTCACTACCGAAAAAGTCTGGGTTGATTACAACAACCACAAATGTTTTTTTAATAAAAAATAAATTTTACAGAGTAACGCACAGAAAATAAAGTGAGCTGTTGTCATAAAATCTGAGTCCTCTTAAATTCACAAACATTGACTCACTCGATCACTTATTCATTCAGTGACAACTGACTTCAAATTAACTTCCAACTTAAAAAGCATCATAGAAAACAGGAATCTGTATTGACCACTACTAGCAGTTTAGTAGCTACAGAAGTTATCACCACATGGTTATAAATAGCATATTAAGAAAATAATCCACTAGATGGCACAAGCAGATGGAGAAGTTAACAAAGGCTCAGCTTCTGTCAAAGCTAGCAAATAGATAACGAATATTGTCAGGAAAGGGAAAAAGAAAAAAGGAAAACAGAAGAAATGGAGTCATAAAGAAACAAGCTATCTGTTCCAAACAAATTCAAAAGCTACACTCTGGTGTAGCTGGTGACAGATGATACATTCCAATTGTTTCCTATAGTCAACTGACACGGGTCTATGTGGATTATATTTATCAAATGAGACAATCCTATGAACTATGACCTCAAATGCCCACATTGGTCTCTGATTACAGTAACCAAACTACTTATTCCTGTTACCTATCATAGAGAAATCTAGGCAAGTCATACAAAACTTGACAATTTTCTGTCAAGTGATTTTACTTGCAGACCCCTAACTGTTTACATTTTATTCGTATACCAGTGCCACAGAAATTTAAAGATAAACATCAATTGCTGGCACCAATCAAATCTGTATGAAAGAGTTGAGCTGTTCATAGTAATTGTCTCAGTGGGCTCTTCAACTGGATACACTCCACCAGTTCAAGGCAAGCAATCACCAGGCCATGATGTATCCCTCAGACCATCTCACTACTACGAAGACAGTTGGCGGCAGTCTTACAACTAAACTCGACACACTCTTTGTCCCAGCAGCTTTCTTTGGAAGGCATTCTCAATTAATCAGCTCTATTTAGTTAGCTATATTGGATGTTAAATATGGCTATATTGTTTATCGCTACATTGTTTGCTCTGAACTCAACTCATTGGTTTTAATGTAACTTAATTAAAATCTCCATGTACAAACATAAACGGCTTTGGAACACTTTACCGTTGGAATTAACGAGTCTTCCATCATTGTACCAATTTTAAAATAAATTAAAAGCATATTTATTAAATGCTTTATAACTGTAAAATCAACCGTTCCTGTAACCTGTTAATTAACTTTAGATATTATAAGTGGCTAAGAGCCGGTTATATACTGTTTTGTTTGATTGTAAACCATTTCTAGCCAAAATGTTAGGTGATGGTTATGTGCTGTCTTATTATGGATTGCACAACTTTTGCAGAACCAACAGCCATACCTAATTGTTGGTAAGGCTGGGGCTGGATGATGGATGGAGTGTATATAAGTGTGCTATGCCATTGAACCTTTTGAAGTCAGAGGTTTGCAACTGGGTCTGTGGACTGTGTTTATAATTGCCTATGGATACAATTCTACTGCTTGAATTGATCATAAAAAATGTTAGGGCTGGTCTGAAGCGGTGTGCTTATACACACTGTTTAGGCACATAACGCTGGACAATTGGGGTTGATGGGGTTGGTTTTGTCTTGTTGATGCTATCAGTAACAATGGACATGCCACTTCTGAACTGCTCCACTGGTTGTAATGATTTATTGTAACTAGGGGGGCCCTATTAGGTGAACCTCGTTCCTTTGGGTACTCCCATTGTCACTGCATGTAACATGTACTTGTTATTTTCCTGTCTATATGTTTATGGTGAACAATAAAAAGCATATGATGCTGATGATGATAATGGTATGTTGAAGTAAGGGAAACACAATATTATTGTCTGCAAATCATATATTATACATGCATATATTATACATGCATATATATATATATATATATATATATATATATATATATATATATATATATATATATATATATATATATATATCAGGCGCGTAACTAGCATTACGCAATTACGCAATTGCGTAAAGATTTTAACGGTTTTTTGTTTTTTTTGGACATTGTAAATTGAAGGCTCCATGTATTTCGCACTATTGCTTTTCGTTTTGCGATATTTTGTAATCTTCGTGTTTCTGCTTTGAGCGAAATAAAGTATATATATGTATATGTATATGTATATGTATATATATATATATATATATATATATATATATATATATATAAGGCCTAGCAAATGATACTTCCCCACCAATTCTAAAAAAAACTGATGCGTCTGTAACGTGGCTGGGTAGCTCGCTATGTATAATGTATTAGAGATGAGTAACATCATCCAGGGTTGAGAGGCCTATGGCCATCGCTCCATATGAACTCAACATGACCCTGTAGTTTCGGGTCAGAAAATTCCTCGTTTCTCGCCCTGCCATATTAGGTCCTGGGCTCGAGGCAGCTGCCCTGGGCACCATATGCCTCCTTCGTCCCGCTACTCCCCACACTCTCTCTCTCCCTCTCTCTCTCTCCCTCCCTCTCTCTCTCTCTCTCTCTCTCTCTCTCTCTCTCTCTCTCTCTCTCTCTCTCTCTCTCTCTCTCTCTCTCTCACTCTCACTCCCTGTCTCCGTACCGAGTGCAAGACCAAGTCTGCAGTGTTCGAAACCCATTAGGCCTACTGAAGAGTCATGGCTTCTAGGTCTACTTGTAATGCTTCTTCGAAGAAGGCTTCCATCAAACGTCTCAGACAATCAACGTTAAGTTTCAGTTCGGGACGTAACACAACAGTACTGGCGGGGATCTTGTTTGACAGGTGGAGGGGACACTTTTGAACTTATCTGTTGAGCTGATCTGGTCAAAAAAGAGGTCCAAATTGGTTGACCTTTTTTGGTGTTTCTTCAAAATTTAGGGAGTGGGGGAGACACCTGTATGGTGTGTCCCCCACTGTTAAAGGTGGGGGTCTTGTCCCCCTCAACCCCCATCCGGGATCGCCGCCCATGAACACGACCAAATAAGTTCTCATAGAGCTCGGTTCAGGCATTGTAGCTGACCGGAAAGGAAAATCGTGGGATCTGAAGTTCGAGTCGGAACCCTCTGAGCGGGAACCATCGATCGCAAGACGCTCAGATTCGATGAGATTTTACAGAGCCCCAGGTTAACCCCTACATTGTGGAATTTAAAAAATGAAATGAAATTATAATGGAAAAAAATTAACCTTAAGCTAGATCCAACGATGTCACGCCACCTCATGACAGTAAAGTAAGTAAGTAGGTAAGTAAGTAGGTAAGTAAGTAAGTAAGTAAGCAAGCAAGCAAGCAAGTAAGTATGTCCTTTATTAAAAAAGCAACTGCTAACCGCACTTTGGTGTACATATAGTTCATCAAATTAATTTAAGTATAATATATTATACATAATAAATGTATATTACATAATGTCCATTTTGAATTTTTCATATTTATTAACTGTTATTTTAATCTTGTTGCGTATATTCAGTTAACTAACACACATCGAAGTTAACTAACACACAGTGTATAATATTTATTCAGTTAACTGACACACATCGAAGTAAACATGCATAGGGCATATGCATGTTTACTTCGATGTGTGTTAGTTAACTGACACATACATTTATTTAATTAAGAAATTTGTTCTTTGTTGAGTCTGTCTGCTTCTAGTCTACGTTGGCTGCTGGGACTTTGCAGTTGAGCCAATTTTTTTAAATCACATTATGAAATTATATAATTCGCCAAAGAAATTATGTAAAATGTTATTACTTTTAGCCAAAAAGATGGTCTCCAAAATGCACCATTACAAACCTCTAATAAAAAATTTTCTTACCCTGGGGAAGGGGCACAGCCCCCTCCCCAGACCCCTCCCCTCAGTGTTACAAACTGCGTAATTATTTTTAAGTCCTGGTTACGCCGCTGATATATATGACTTCTGTCCAAAGAGAGGTCCTGAAGTCATAAGATTCAGATTCGCATTTCTGAGTGACTTTGCATGTGTTAAAAATGTTTGTAATTATAATAATAGGATCTTTTTGTTAAGATGTTAACATGGCCCCAGGAACATTGTTTGCCTTTAAAAAAAACTACTTCAGCATTAATAATTTTTCCAACAACTCAACAAACTTTCAACCCTCCCACCTTGACTTGGTTCTCACTTACCAAACCCTATTTAAGAATGGAAGGCCGAGTCAGCACTAGTTGGCCTCTCATTCCATGCATGGCCAACCATTCAAGTACTAACCAGGCTAGGACTGCTTAATTTACTGTTCTTGCCAGTGTCCTATCTACACAGCCAAGCCGCCACCCTCTGTATGTAGCACCCTCTGTATGTAGCACCCTCTGTATGTAGCACCCTCTGTACGTAGCACCCTCTGTACGTAGCACCCTCTGTACGTAGCACCCTCTGTACGTAGCACCCTCTGTACGTAGCACCCTCTGTACGTAGCACCCTCTGTACGTAGCACCCTCTGTACGTAGCACCCTCTGTACGTAGCAGTCGTAGCACCCCCTGTACGTAGTAGTATATACGTAGGTTAATGCAGACCAACACATCAATGCATTCATATTTTTATATACCATCTGAAGGACTTCTGTAGTCTGTCTTCGATTTGATCCCCCATCCTCGGCTGCATCTCAAACCTCTCCAACTCTTTGTGTCTTCCTTCCTTGCTCTTCAGCTACTCTTTTGAGAACTTGACAGAGACAGACAGAGACAGAGACAGACAGAAACAGAGACAGAGAAAGAAAGGCATACACTATTTCTTCCCTGTATTTGTGTTTCATTACTTTTCTGCTACTTGACTGTTGTGAAATAAAGTTTATAAAGTGACTGAGGGATCTATTGGCACAGGTTCTTGCTTTCCATTATGGAGTGATTTAGTAGAAGGCAAGCATTTGGCACCTTAACCCTCAAAGTAAAAGAAAATAACTGCCAGGCATTGGGCACCGTGCATTAGAACAGTACCACTAAAAGATAACCACACCTCCATCCGCTAAACATATTTAACTGATAGTGAAAAGCATATTTACATAAAATAGAAACATACCCATGCATATACATGCATGCAGAATCAATACATATGTTTGTAATTACACATAATTTATCAAATTTATTCATTACACATATACAGTGTTCATCTTTTTAAGACTATCTTAGCATCAGTAATTTTCCAAAATCCTGATTAAGGGTCCAAAGTGATCGATTACCTTTAGTTAATCTGAACTATGTAGGTCCTTAAGCTTGGAATTTGCAAAATAACAGCACTACTCTATGCTAACAAAATTGTAGTAGTCCTCTTCAATCAATAATCTCTTAATTTCTTTCAGCCTTCTGCTATTTTATTTGTGTCCATTATTTTATTTGTGTCCATCTCAGTTCCTCTCTAAAAATTAAATTTGGCATATAAATGTATGTTGCAAATCCAAGGCTTCTTGACTGAACAAGGGTGGCTCAGTTTCATGTAGTTCTACCACTGACCACCATGCCACTGCCTCAAGCGAGCTACAAACTTATGCCAGATTCTTTGGACAGTTAAACCTACTCGTTTTCCTCACCCATAATCCTCAGAGAAAAGCTCCTAGTACATGCAGAGATGTCTCTGCATTTACATTCTTGACTTCTCTTGTGCAACTTTAGCACATGACAATTCAACATGATTTGTGGAAATCCATTCAAAATAAATGACTCTAGTTTGTGCCCCACGGATTGCAGGTAGAGTGTTAAGGTCATCTTAGGATAAACTTTAGGCTTTAAGCAGTGCCGGCCTTAGGAGATTTCGGGCCCCATGCAGAGTATAAAGTACGGGCCCCCATGATGCAAGTCAAAATGTTTTTCATTGCTAATCATTTTATTTTTGTAGATTGTTAAGAAGTAGGGCTTACAGCAAGTCAAATTTAACTATACACAAGATTTCTGGGATATAGAGGAAGTTGACTTTTATGTTATTGACAAAAGAGAGAATTTATTCGAAACCATAATATTATTATTAGGATGTCTTGTTCAGGTTAATTTTCTGTGACATTTTCAGGCCCCCCTAAGCTGCGGGCCCCGTGCGACTGCACGGATCACATGCCCCTAAGGCCGGCACTGCTTTAAGTTAACACTAGCCATCTGATAACAGAAAACTGTCCTTGTGGGTTGGACAATTGGAGGCTGGCAAAGTCATTGGGATTAAACCCTGAGATGTACCCTATAATGGCCACATTCACCATTTCAACACATTTATCACTTAATTTCATTCACTCATTTGTTGCAATACAAAGTTTAGAAATAAGCAAACACGGGCAAACTTTAAATGCATCCATGGCAGCCACAGCACTCGTTTACAGGGAATTCAGCGCAGCACCACCGAGGAACAATTTGCCGCATTGTCAGTCTGTCTAATATATAATAGGTCTCAATCCACAAACCACTCAGCCACCAGGAAAACTAAACGCTCCTCGCATCTGCCACGTGTTTAAAAAAGCTCTGTCATTATCTCGCCACCTCATTTGTCTGTCGGTCGGTCGGTCGAAGGACAGCTGATTGTATGACCAACTGACTGACCGACCGACCGACCGACCGACCGACCGACTTGCGAGGCTGGAGATTGTGTTGGGATGTAGCACTGGGTTCGGAAGCCTATCATGATGCTGATCAATACAGAGGAGTTATATTCCCAGTCGAGGAAAATTCGCTCAGCTCACTTAACAACAGCATAAGTGTTGGTTTTTGCTCCACTGTTTACAAGAGGTATTTTATCCGGACGCCCGCCCGCCTGTCTGTTATCGGTGGGAGGGGACCGCTCGAGCCAAGAATTTGCACGTAGCTTAACACAGGTATGTACCGTCAAACAGAAGCAGTCAATGGATATCATCTAGCTTGTTACTCCACAGGGGCACAGGTACCTGGTATAGAGACCGCCGGCCGAGACAGACACGGACAGAGGGATAGGCAGACGAATACAGAGGATTCCATGTCTCCTCTGCTATGTTCATCCGTCCTGTTCCAGTTGGTGCTGCTGGCACTCCTTACGTATAGCAGTACAGTTCTTCCTGCATCTGATGCCGAGTTATCTGCTCACTCTCTGCTCTCATGCAAAACAAAACCGAGTCAATCAATCTCCAAGCAGAAAGAGTAATTCCATGATCCAATACACAGCCATTGACAATAACAACTGCTATTTGAGAATAGAACAACATTCGCTGGATCAATCACGTCCATTCAACTTATGCTACATCCTCAAATGCACAGATATGCTGATTAAGCAGCATATGTCTTTGCTACGATTTCACCTGAAGTGATCAATGATTGATGTTCTATGCATTATGCAAATGGTGCAATAGAAATCATTAGATCTGATTAAACATCTCTGAGAAGATTTATGAAGTTATGGCATACAAGTGCTTATTTACACTACATTGCAAATGTAAGTGTGTACGGGGTTCAGTTGTGGCCATGGATGTTAAAGTTCAGGATTAAAAGCCTAGTGTCTATTGAAATAAGAAATATGCACACTGGCATCAAGCCAATCTGCTAATAAAGGAAAAGCTAGAAGGGTAACTCTCAGCCATTCCATTGTTACTCTGTTTACACTTCAGCTAAACAATTCCCACCATCCATAAACTGCAATGCTGTTAAAGCCATGCATATAATTAGTCTGTGATTAATAGTATCTTCCTTGCCTATTTATTTATAATGTATGTAATGAGTGTATCTTCTAATACCTCTTGAAAATAGTAGTCTAAATGATGCTAAAGTTCATTATGGCTGCTGCAACACTCATTCATTCCTTCGTCATTATATGCCCATACTATTGCAAAGCTGTCCTCACAGCCCCCTGCCAAAGTCTTGAACTCACAGCTTCAGTCTGTCCCTTACTGTGCTGACCGGGTCATGGCCAACACGCTAATCAAAGAAAGATGAGCATAAACTCATAGAAATTTAAAGAAAAAGAAGTGCAGTGTGTACGTAGAATAGTGACTTCAATAGTCAATAGCTAATTAATCAAAGAAAGATGGGCATAAACTCATAGAAAATTTAATTTTTTTAAACTTGTTTGCATACCACTTAGCAACATCTGGCGTACCACTAGTGGTACATGTGCCACATTTGAAAACCACTTTGTTAGACAGCTATACCTCACTTTTCCATTGTGTGATCTCATGAGGGTCCTGCAAGGCGCTATATAAATGGCCATATAAATACATGAATGCATTTTTAAACCTTGTTATACAAGTATTCAGATACATCACTCACACATACATAGAAGATGTAGATATAAGAGTAAAATCTTAATATAATCAATTAAATGTTTTAGAGAGCATTGACACTAACTGAATGTTGAAATGGGATATTCAGAGGTGTTTATAAATAAGGGATAATTGCCCTACATTCTCAAGGATTGCATCTGGGGTATTGATCCAATGATTATTGACCACCTGTCCAACTGATTACATGATAGGTACCTATCTGTCCATGAGTTTCAAGCATAAGCTAAACTCAGTTAGATAATTCTTGTGTCAAAGGACAGCACCACACAGACTGCAAGCAGCTGTGAAGATAGTGACATTGTCCTCTCCATACCAGCTGCTGCCACAGCTGACAGAAGCCAATGCATTCAATAATCAATCACCTGTAAACCTTACTTTCCTCGTTTCTATTGCAGCAAAATCCACTGGAGACAAAAGCTGGATTCCGTCTAACCCATTGCACCTGTGAAGAATACGCTAATTATATATCAGATGACCATGACCGTTTTGGGAGTTAGACAATGCAGAACTGACACTAACTGAATGTTGACAGCTTCATTGTGCCATGATCAACATTGCCATCTTCAACATTTCCCGCCATTTGGGGTCAGAGGCACAAATGAGTGACCCCAGTTTTCACTCATCTAGTCTAATGCTTTTCATTTAGTGCTGTTCTGGTGTCTATTACCAATCTTATTAAGTCCTCATTTATGCTGTTTATTCATCACAGTCTTGGTCTTCCTTTGCTTGTGTTTCCTTTGACTCTGGCATCCAGTAATCGGGCATTAAAGATGCCTGAAACTGAATACAAACAAGTTTTCGCATCTGGTATATATGCCAAAAGTTTTACACACTTCCAGGTAGAAAGACATAACCGAAAGGCCTCTAACCAAGGATTTGTCACAAGAAGCAATATGTCTTGGAGTAGTACATGATCAATGCTGCCCAGGTGTTCATTCGTGCTTTTGTCACAGGTGATCCTCATCACTACAACTGTGTTTTATTTTGCATTGGCATATGATCCCTGAAGAACATACAGTTAGTTCTCAATGTCGAAGCACGAAAGATCAGCTGTGAGTGGAAGTACAACAACATAACTGAAACACTACATGATAATCTTTACTGACTTCCCATCAGCTACTGCATCAGGAACTGCCTTCATCATAACACCTTTTGACCCCAGAATACTTCATCGGATTATGCATGCTGATTTCTTCATCTCACAACCACCATCACCTGCTTATTCCAGCAGTAAGAACTAGTCAGTATACAGTTCAAACCACTTTTGCCGTTATTGGACCATTTGTCTGGAGTGGCCTAATATTCAGCATCCTAACCATCACCTTTCAATTGACTTTGGAATGTTCCTTCAGTATATCCATATGACTGAATAAGTCTATGATGGTCTATGCTGTAAAGACCATGAAAATAAACTGCCTATTAGGGTTCGGTCGATTAGCATTTTTTGCCAATTTCCGATTCCGGATATTAATTGTGGCTTACGAAAAAAAGTCTGCCATTTTTGTTGATGCGTCATCTCATAATTTTATTATTTTACACGGATTTTCAATGACAAAGATTACTGCAGGAGGTCACCAAATCAGTTTACTATTTTGTATTAATGAAAACAGAAATTGTTTTTGGTCAAAATAGTAATTCTTTTGTTATCTGCATCGGTAGTCCAGGGACGCACCAATTCCGATTAATCGATCTACGGGCAAAATCTGGTGAAAACTGATTTCCCAATCAAGATTCGGCCAAAACCTACTGCCTATGTAATACTATTAACAACAATAATAATGATACTCAATGACAATGACAGTAATAGTAGTAATGTGTATTAGACACCATTCCCAGATAACTTACAAAACTGAATTCAAAGACAACATGGTAATCCAACTGTTAAGTAATCCAAGACATGCTGGACCACTATGAATTACTAGACTTGTGCTGCACCATCATTAGGGGAGGGGGATATACGAAATCTTCTTGCTCGAAGAACATAACATCTTGAAAGACACGGTTCGATACTCAGAAGCTCCTGACTCAGCTTTCCACTCCCTAGGGGGCAGCTGTAAAATAAGTGGATGCCTAACAGGCTGCCAAGACATGTGTTCTATAAGTTCTTGATAATTGTATTGTCATATGTTTCATGTTACTAACTGCAGTTTGTCAGAGAGCTTGTCAATAAACACAAATATATTATTATGTTATTAGTTGTAATTGTAATTAGTAGGCTAACTTCTATCTCGACAATCTCTAATGCACAAGGCATCAACCATTGGTGCGCCAAAACCAAGCTGTTATCAGGTCAATATCCAGAAGCTCAGTCTACTCAGACACAGAGGCAGCCAACGGTGGATAAGCAGTTTGCAAAAGGTAAGTCTTAAGTAGGGCTGTGCCGAATATTCGCTTCGTATTTGCTTCGGTGCCGAATAGTAGGCCAAATAGCTAATCGGTATTCGGCCGAATAGTAGCGGTCGGACCGAATACGAATAGCGGTCACGTGACATCTGTTTCCGCATACGCGGCTGCTATAGCGAGTGGAGTGAATGTTTAGCAAGTGACAATTGCTAAGTTTAGTTAAATTAGGTCTATTCCTAGTTTTCACAGACTGGCAGAAATATGCAAAAATTACATGTAGTTAACTGTTTACTTTTAGTTTATGTATTAGATGAACTGAAACTTTTGCCTACATTTGAAATTTTGAATGTTGTCGGTAGACCTATTTTGTACACTATTCGTATTCGTATTCGTATTCGGCCGAATAGTTGGTCCAATTATTCGTATTCGGCCGACATGCTCAATCTTACTAGTGATAATCACATATTCGGTACAGCCCTAGTCTTAAGTTTTAATGAAATGACGTAAGTCACTGAGCAAAACGGACAGATACAGGGAGAGTGTTCCACAATCTAATTCCACCAACCGAAAAAAAGCTTATTCACCAGGACTAGTTCTAGTGTTCGGTAAGAAATCCAACAATCAATCTGGTTGAATAATGCTACATGTCTATGGAATAAAGACTGATTTGAAGTATTGTGGTTGGCCAGAGTTCAATGTCATAAGGCTTTCAGTTGCCAATGGCAAATTCAGAGGGACATAGGCCTCGATCATAAACACGGCTGATTGATGTTTTTCCTATGAATTGCTTTCCTCAGCACACCACCCCCCCCACCCCAATGCCTATTACTACTTTGCAACACCAACTTCAAATCCTCTATCAGCCGCTGATTGAAATCTATTGCAAGTCTACTTATTGCTGCATTCAGAGAATGAGAAATGAGACTTCCACTTTCTGCACCAAAGCAGTCAATTGGTTGAGCATTCACCTTGTACTGTGGTGTGGAAGTCTTAGACTTCCCAAATGAGATAGTCACAGTATAGGGTCCATCAGCAAGTCCTTAATACACTTGATGCTTTGCCATTGTACAGTAGAGTTACACCAATACCAGAAAATGTAATAAATAATTTGCCTATTAATATAGGACAATAAAAGAGTCGAGAAAAACTTTAAGCTAAATCACATTCTTACATTTTAAAAATCTACATATTTTCTTCCAAAGCCATTTAGGACCACTGATGATAAAACAGTATTTATGTGTTACATTGGTGGCTTTAAATCACCAAATGGCAGGAAATTTAGGTATAAAACCTCAAATATTAGGATAACATGTACCGGTAAGTACCCTGGAATTTATATTCTGTAATGTGTGGGCATTCTTTACACTTCACAATTGTGTAAATTTGAAGAGAAAACAACAGTAGGCTCCCTTCATCCAACCATCAGTTACTTTTATTGAACATTTTGGTGATTTCCATAGCCACTTTGAAATTCCTAGCCAGACAACCTGCATAGAGTGACAAGGCATCTGAAAGCAAAATACTCACGTAATAGCATCACCGGTTTCATAGGATCGACATCGCATTAGCAAAGATTGAGCTAAATTAATTGGCTGACCTAGCAAAGTGGATAAAAAAGCAGAGGAGTTAGAAGGAAGAGGGAGCCTTTGATGATGGATAAGTTAAATGCAAGAAAATTAGTATAGACATCTTTCTGAAGGTTCTGGAAAAAAAACATATTCATAAAGAAATGGAAACTGCAGAAAATGCTATAGAAAAGGACTGACATTTTTATCAATGCTTACTAGTAGTAGTGAATTTCGCCATTAGAAAGAGCACATAGAAACCTTCTGGAAGCATTACAAATTCAAAAGTAAAGACAGACCGTAGTCTGTCAGTTATGCATGACACATAAAGTTGACCTAGACAAAATTTCAGGAGAAGTGGGATCAGACCTTGTCAAGAAATCAGTTGCAATGTGCTAGAAAGGCCTACATTTACACAATGGGTGACTGAACAAGAAAAAATATAAAAGGTCAACAAACTGGGTGCAACACACTTTATGTAAAAAGGAAAAATGCAAAATTCGTAAAAAGGTTTTAAAAATGAAATATGCCAAGCATACATTTTGGAGTCATAATTAGTCAGTCAAAGACCTGTATGCAGCCTTGCCTCGGTCCATGTTTACTGTTAATTAATTTGCACAGAAAATGGATTTATTTACCTCTCATAAATCAGAACTATAAAACCAGTATTGAACTGAAGTTTGAACAATTGAAGGTTGTGATCTCCAAAGGTTTTGGACATGGGATAAGTTGGACAACCAGATACCAACAGGAAGACGTGTCTAACACAGGTCCCATCCATAAACAAGTTCTCGTTGGGTTCACTGCACATAGCTTCAGAATATAAATTTTCATGCATAATTATTTCTGCATTTATAAAGCATCACTCAACTTGGAGAAAGCATCAATGGAAGGCAGAAGATAATTCTGCATGAAGTACATGCTTAGGTGAGGTTCAAATGATCCATGTTCTCATGTATTGACAAGGCAGAGTTGTATGGTCTCAAGACTCAGTCTCAGACTCAACATGCCTTGAGACCGGCTGTTTGATGTCATTCTCTCTCTTGGGAACCGGTTGTTTTGGTCTCAGTCTTCAGGACAATTCATGGCTTTTTGGAATGGTTTTGGTTTTTAAGTCTTGAAGAAAAGTCTTGTTCATGTATCAGGTTGCTAGGCAACTTATTCCAAGAACAAAACTTCTAAGTAGGACCATGGAAATATGGACCGGTGGAATAACCAAGTTGACCCGTGCAGCAAAGCACAGAAATCTGCGACCAGGGATGGAAGAGACTGAGATGCAAAGCTCAGTCAGATCAGACGGTGCAAAACTTGCTAGACAATTATGCATCAGCATCGAGGTCTTAACTTCACTGCGGTTTTGCATCTATAGGTAACCAGTGCAGATCCTCCCACACTACTGGATATATGACCAAACCTAGGTACACCACCAATCAGCTGAGCCACAGCTTTCAAAACTGAGTGGAGCCGATTTGTGCAGGAATATTTACATCTCAACCAGTAAAAATTAAAGCAAACAGCACAAGATGGTTGATCAAAATCAAAAGCAACAAAGTTAACTAGAATCTAAGGAGGCAAGTCTTAGAAGACAGAAAGATAGCTAATGAGGGATAATTTCTAAGCCGATAATGATAACTTTTTTATTTTGTTCATTCTGGCATTCCAAGTGTTAAACTTTAATGAAATCTGAACAGGCCACAGTGCTGTCGATATCTGAAATATACAAAATTAGCAAAAATATTCAATTCCCAATCAGCAGCATATCACATCTGCAGCAAAACCGACTTTAAGGGAGAAAGGCATACAATATAAGAAATTAATCTGGAAAGCTTTGACTGCATCAGTTGAGAGTTCTGTAGAAACAAAAGAGACTTTATATCCATTAGCAAGGAATGAGAATCTCTGTTTTGCTCATAACACAGAAATGCTGATGAAAGAAAAGATGAATTTTGAGGCTCTTTTGTTACTGTTTGAAAAAGAACAATTTAGCACACCTTCAACTTTAGCTCAAGTAGAAAGTTTTTAGCCAAATGGACTTCATAGTGAATCCTCATCATGCACATTTAATCATACTCGTAATTGTAAACTTCTAAAGCGCCACTTGAAAACCAAGTGCAGGGCACCAGCTTATTCACGAGCGCTGCATCAAGTCAGAGGGGTTTTCCAAAGGGTAGTCAAAAGGAGGTCTGAGTTCGGTTTCCAGGGGTGACAATATGGACTGTTGCTGAGTATCATCTTGACTGTTGCTGTATTGTATTCTTGTTTTGATACAACGCAATGGTGTTTTAAAGATTTAGCTCAGAAACTGACAAAGTGAGTTTATGGTTTATTATTTTCTACCATAAGGACTTATTTCAAAAACTTCCAGTCTTGGACTTCCTTTGACATCATGTCCTTTGACCTCGTGTCCTTTGACCTCGTGTCCTTTGACCTCGTGTCCTTTGACCTCGTGTCCTTTGACCTCTCATGTCCTTTGACCTCATGTCCTTTGACCTCATGTCCTTTGACCTCATGTCCTTTGACCTCATGTCCTTTGACCTCATGTCCTGGTCTTAGTCTTGGTACCCTAAAGTCTCTGTCTTGGTTTTCACCTGGTCCTGAATTTTAAAGTCTTGCATACAACGCTGTTACAAGGTGAGCATTCAACCAGCCACCCTGCCACAGGGTGCTCACAGCAGTCAGCTTGAAATGATAGCCTTGTAAAAACCTGAATGATTTCAGTTCAATTTAGAGTTCCTGAAAATTTCATATTTTAATCTGTTTTTTTATTAACAGCTTTAGACTTATATATAGACTTACATACCAGAGTAGAAAAGTTCCAGAATACCTAAATACCCACACCCACAGAAAGAACTGAATAGGCCAATGATGGCAGATCAACGGAATGAGTGGAACGTTTTCAGACAGCAATGAAGGAACCAACTGAGTAACCAGGAAATGTGATAGGGCAAAGCTGGCATTTGGCACCTGACAATTATCTGTAAGCCTGCCAACAACTTTCCCAAACAGTTGAGATGCCTAGGCATTCCTATATTGAGCACCTCTCTCTGTCTCTCTCTGTCTCTCTGTCTCTCTCTGTTTATATGGTGCATTCTTTCAACTGTGCATTGGAGCCTCCTGTGTTAAGCATGAATCTAAGCACCCCTTCTCTAACGCCCTCCTTCCATCCTTGCCTCCATCCATCCACCCCTCCCTCCCCATAAACATATCATCAGAGATAGCTTACAAAGGCAGCACTGTACACCTGAAGATATATTCGCTTTTGTCTAAACTTCACTTCTACAGCACCAGCACTTCTACAGCACTGCCCAAAATTTAACTCATGGTGCTCCACAATCCAACCACTTGAATCAGAGGTATGAAAAGTACAGCACAACCTGAGCATATCATGGCTTGTTATCTTTAAATTTAACAAAAAATCCTTCAAATTTAGAAGTCATATCCCCTACGTACAAAGTAAGCTACATTACAATACATGGTTGATAAATCTTGAGTTACTCCATGCTTGCTTCCAGTTTCAGGTTTATCCAATTTAGCTGCCTACTGCTTGGTTTTGTTTTGCAGCTAGCTATGTCTTCAGCATCAGGTAACAATGCTCTTAATTCACCTGTCTAACACATAAAAGGCGATGAATCAAAATAGCTTGCATTAAGACAGCATTGATCACCAGTAACTGAAAAATTGTTTTGAGGAACACCATGATTCTCTTAGCCAGGTAGACTAAGGTCATATTAGATAGAGCCGCATGATCATGTAGGTCATCAACCTGCCCACAGCTGATAAACAAATTAAGCTCTTGTCTACCACAGAGGAGTCCCCTACACTCAGTGCCACAACTATACTATCTTCCCTCAACAGCAAGATTACGCCTCACTCTCCCTCATCCCACAAAGATTCACACTACTGCTGTTTAATTCTTGCCCATGGCAACTACTGAGAAACATAAAAATTACCAGCAACTTTGATTAATAGCCTTTTTCTTGGGAACCTTTAGCTGCTGCAGAAGGAATGCAAAATATGTAACAATGGCCATAAACCTTGTGGTGTTTGTCTTAGACTGGAAGGCAGTGGAGTATGTGGAAGGCTTCTTACATTCTGGTGGATATCATTACGGGGAAAACCCATTACAGAAACAACTCTGCCTGAAAACATTTGTTAAGGAGAATACACTGCAAGATTGATCTAATCAGTGGAGGTCTTAGAATCCCAGGACATTCCTTTCTTGCTTTCAGACCTGGAAATTAGATAACCAGCATTTTCAGCCAATTCTGAGCCACTTCGCTTCTGCTATCACTGGCTCCTCGGATGAAAATAACTACCTTCTTTCCAGTTCTATCTGATTTGAGTCTATTTCTATCCTATATCACCACTAGTTTTATCATCATTTGTTTCAGATGAACTATCAAAGCTTCACACACTAACAGAATTGGTTACAGGATTGGTTTAAACTTGACAACCAAATAGATCAAATAGGCTTATTTTTGTTGTAATATAATACAATACAATACAGCTGCATTCGATATTGCTATCCTTCTGTAGTGAGAAGTACATGCATGAACACACTACAGAACATTCAATGGCACTACTAAGCCCCTGTGCATGAAAGACTTGATCATGGTTCCTACACAAAAAAGTCTGCCTTGGGCGAGGCTTGAACCTGTACTCTCCACGTTACAAGTTGAGTACTTTCACCAATTTAACATAATGGACAGTCAACATTTATTTACAAGAATATGATATAACAAACGACAGTAAACATGGATTGTGGATTTTGGATTATGCATAACTTTGCAGAGATGTGGTTGATGAAGAAGAAGCAAAGATAATGCGAGAGAACCTACGAAGAATGGTCACATGGTCACAGGACTGGCAGAATGCAGATGCTCTTTAATTAATTTGGAAAAGCTTTGTGGTTCATATTAAGGGGATATAAAACAAATTTCATATGAAATTGGAGTTAAGGTATCGAAAGTGAGAGAGGCAGAAAGGGACTTTGATTTGGATCATATTTCTGTATCAGGGGACACCATCACAGCTTAAGAGGAAGCCAGGAAGTATCGGCCATTGAGCATTCCAAATGAATTACAGTTGCTCTGACTCCGATTAAATGTTGTCTGAACCACTTAAAATCCATGGCATGTTATGTTATGTTCTTATATTATACTATATCATTTATGTTATGTACTACAAATACTGGAGCTGTTAACTAACAAGCCACAGTTCTGGTTGGCTGAGGCTCAATTTTCTGCAAGTAGGTCGACTACTGCAGTGTTACATGTGCCAGCTTTATTCATTTCAACTTGTCCAACTTGAGTCCAATCTCAATGCTACAATTCAACTGCTCAATTGGTGCAGTTCTAGTTTGGCCTTAGGTCTGCTTTGAAAGTCTTTGATACAAGAAGAATGCTCTAGCTTCCTCTCGATCAAAGGACAGAACATAAAACCATGCAGAACCTATTGGCTGGCTGGGCTCCAATGTATCTTATGTTTAGAGCACTGTGTCTCCTCACTTCCTGACTGCAGAATTGTCTGTCTGCTATGCAGTGTGATTTTGTTTGTTCCTCATCTATAACACTCTACAGTGATATATTTAAGCTTTGCAGTGGTTCAAACATCACTTTCGACCAAGAAATTCAAAATAAGAGCTTTAGAACTCTGTCTGTATTCCTTCTAAAGCTGAAACCATCATGTTCTGTGATAGCTTGGTGTGTCGGATTGGGAGATGCTGCTGAGTTTCCTTGAAGTGGTGATATAACAATGTCCATGTACACCACATTACATTACAGTTACTGCAATTTATTGCCAGGCCACATGACCATACAGAATTCTAGTGTCTCCGGTTGACATACAATACGTTTACAAGTGCAGGGAGATGGTTGATTGGTACGAATACCTTACAATACGATACCTGCTAGCCCAACAAGGTAGACTCAGCCTTCCACTTTCTAGATGGCAAAGGTAAAATGAGCAGTAGGACAGATGGGCGCCTTGCAGGCTGCCATGCAGTTAAATTTGACTCCTGTTAAACTTTTTATCATCTGTTAAGTACTATATCATGTAATCTTACTGTGTACTTGTCAGTTTGAATCAATAAAAGAATATTGTTATTATTATTATTATTATTATTTCCTTATCTTGCATTGGATGCATTATAAGCAAAACATGGCATAGATTTTCTCAACTTTCCTATTTTATCTTATTCAAAGATTACTTCTGAAAACTATTCAACAAGTACATAGTCCATGCAAAGTCTGTAATTTCAGACTTTGCTAGCTTTAGAAATTTTCTATAGGTTACAAGTGACTGGAGTTTTAGTAATTCATCTATTATTACAAAGCCTCGAAAGTTAAAGAAGTTCTTCTGTAAACAAAGTGAGTATCAGTTTAGTTGTAGCTTTACACAGGCATGGTTAGGTTAAATTTCAGGTGGGTATGATAGTTTTTGGACAGAACCTGCAAGTTCTGCAGAGGACCACCCATACTGGTCTGGTGGAAGTGTAAAACCTTTGAAACATTGGTCTGAAACATCCAGAAATAATAACCTGACCACAAGAAAAGCTCAAAGTTGTTAGCACTTTGGAAGTCATCAGTCCTAGCATCCTGACATCCCAATAAATCATCTTGTAAATGTATGATGGCTTTGTGGAAATCTAACTAAATAATTTATCAAGCCATCCTTAAAGGGATGACTGACTTCTTGGCTGTCCACAGTTGTTCCAATAGAGCATGAGTGACTTGTTGG
Source organism: Allolobophora icterica (assembly GCA_963556255.1). NCBI lineage: Eukaryota > Metazoa > Annelida > Clitellata > Crassiclitellata > Lumbricidae > Allolobophora > Allolobophora icterica. The sequence continues at coordinate 39,347,544 of OY744609.1, read as the reverse complement.
CCCCATCTGAAGATGGCTACCTTCTTTCACCCAATGCCAGTTGGGATACCTGCTTGGTTAGTTGCTGTGGTTGTGTTATAACAAAGATGATTAGCGTCACCTTCTCCCTTATCCAGGCTTGGGACTGGCACTTCCTGAGTGCGGAAAATGGGAGCCCTCTTTACTCCAGATCTATCAATAATAACAGATATTAGCATGTCAGACTCTGTCAGAGTCAATGCATCAAATTGCTGACATTGTTCTGCTTTGCAGAGTTTTGTTTCCATCAGTCAAACTATTAAATCAATAAATTAAGAAAATTAGTTACTAATAGGTTAGTAAATGGATCTATTTCTTGATACTAAAATAATAAAGAACAGCTTAATTTGCTTGATGGTTAAAGATCAGCACTTTTGAGGCATCCTATAAAGGTCCTATATATATTTATAAGCATGTAGGTTGGTACTACATAGCTCCATTAGTGAATTCTTAAAATCTTGGTTCATTTTTGTCAGGTTTGCTAAAGAAGTTTTCACACAAAATTACAATAAGAATATGAACAATGAAATGCGCTTACCTTAAAGAAGAGAAGTAAGTCACCTTGGTCTTTGCAAAGTGTGAATGTCCAGTCAAGTGTTGTTGGAGAATGACAGTAAACTCAGCAGAACTTTTAGCAGATCAGATGACACAGTTAGGAAGCTAAACAAAAAACACTTTTATGTTAATTACTTTACCACTTGTAAGTTATCCTCTGTTAACCTCTCTACACTAAATTATGGTTATCAGTTATGGATGTTTCTTAGAATCAACTTATTGATTGATTGCAACCATAGTTACTGGTACGCTATCCTACATCATGTTAGGAACAGACATAATTTTTCTGAATAAACCCTCCTCCCCATATAGTTCATACTATCAACATAGTCATTACCACATCTGCAAATGGATGAGGGTTGTAGGATAGGATGCAATTCTGGCTCTTCACCTGCCTCCTCATTCTATGATGGCCCTGAGTAGAATCTTGTTCATTCAGACAGACCAATTACACATACATGAGAACATCATTCTATAACTAAAAAGACAAACACTAAGTTGGTCTCATGTTGCCTCGATGTCAATGCCATTTTCTTGTAATGCCTCTGAATGCACAGACAGAACTGAATGGATGGGATGAGGTCAAGTCATATGCTGTCCAATGACTAAATACTACAGGAATGTAGTATCGGTTATTCCAGCGTCAACTGTAAAGGATGACTGCTCAACAAATCATGCAACGTTTAAGGTATGGATGTTCAGTTATTGAACTGCTGTTGCATACATGTTTTAACCACCTTGAGGCTTTCAATTATTGATTGAGGTGACCTTACTTTATCAATGCTCAACTTCTCACAAGATGAGCTCATATAAAATCAGACCAAACACTGTCCAAAGTTTGTGCTGCAATCTAACTTTTTGGATTAGAATCCACTGTTAGATCCAACCAAAAATAGATTAAACATTAAAAGATTACTTACTTACTCTTTAGTAAAGCTAATTAGTATTATTTTCTAATACTTAAATTCTTTACTATTTCGTCACACGAGGAAATCAAACCTTCAATTCTATGATGTAATAAGACAACATGGCTAAGATATAGCCTACAAAGTACATGTATGTGTAATATGCAGGGGTGGACCTACACCAGGGCGCGCCAGGGCAAATGCCCTGGTAAAAAAGCCTTTGCCCTGGTCGATGCCCTGCCAGAATTATTGCCTTGTCCAGAATTTGTTCGCACATATTTGTTATATAAATTCACTTAATTCACTGAAATGTTAAAATTTCCTTTACAAATGTCAAAAAGCGTTCAGCTTTCGGGGGCTTTGCCATTCTGACCTCCTGACTATAGACAAATATAATAGTGCTGGGGGCGATTTATGGCAAGCACTGTAGCGCGATCTTACATGGTCACCATTTAAGCTCGCGCTACCGCGCTCTCCATCAATCGCTCTCTGCACTGGTTACTTGTTACTGGTTACTTGTATGACTGCCCTGGCTATGCCCTGGTTACAAAAAATGTCTGGCGCCGCCACTGGTAATATGACAGTTTTTTGGAGCCTCTGCCAAGCAATGTGATGTATATTAATGATAAACTCATTAATGACAGAGTTGCAATTTACAATAGTCACAATTATAAACTACACTGCAGAACATTTGGCTGAGTATTCTGACACCTTAAACACCATATATGCTTCATGGTAGATTTCAGTTGACTGAAGTGGAATTTAACCCCAATCAAATATTCAAGCTGAACCTATTAATGCCTCTTGAAGTCATGTCTAAAAGAGCATCAAGTAACATAAATAATCTTCTGCTTAGTTGTACATTAAAACAATCAGTCCATCACTAATGTTTTGCATTTTTCAAGGCAAGTTAATTAATCAACTGGATTTCCATAAGTCACAGCTGCTGATAACTTCACCAAATACCAGACATGACAGAAATCGAAGCCTTTGACAAACATTCATTTAAAGTAAGCATTCTTGAAGTACAACGTGTACTAAGTCCTGAATGTGTACTAAGACTTGAAGTTCGAGACCAAGTCACTTAACAATAACCTAATCAACTGCTGCTAATCATTTGTACTTGATGCTAATCAGAACTTACAAGAGTTGTATGTTGTTGCGCTTCTGCAAGTGTAAGTAAGTAAATAACCGGTTGTTGTGACTCACTCAGAAAGCAATGCAGTTCATGCAAATGACCAAGATGCCACCTCAGTAACTGAAGACAGAATGTAACAACTTGTAACCATAAACCGATTCCTTGCAATCTATATCATAACAATGTCTGACGTTGTTCTGCCAACTGAAGACCTGTCCCTCATGCCAGACCAGACCAACCTCCTCTTGCATCCTTTCAATGTGCAGTTTGTTGGCGATAAATCTGAGAGTATCTCAATATTAGCTACGTCTGTCTGGTTGTCCGTCCGTCTGGCTGTGCATCGTCAGTGCCAAGGCACCCACGTTTGCCTTCTCCATCGGCCATGCATTCATAGTTGGCACTCTCTTCATCTCACCCACCCGGCCATCAAGATATGCCATTCAGCTGCTGGGCCACCGATAGGAGGCGCCCTGCCTCGTCCATCCCATCACCAACAGCAGCAGCAGAAGCAGCAGCAACGGCGGAGGCACCAGCCCTGATAGATGATACACTATTTTATTGCCTGGCAAACTGTGGCTTTAGCAAAAGATCCAATATTTATCACCTTTCAACTACTAATACCAATTTCCCAGACATAATAAACATTAGGCAAGGTCCATGCTTAGTGTATTCAATATCCTCTGCACTGAACTCTGATATTATCTCAAGCGTACTGTGGTCCGGCCTCCTCAGACGCCCAACACACCAATGAAAATAAGGAGCAACATCTTATTTTTGCATAGAACACAGCACCAGCAGCGCAGGCAAACATACCTGGGTTTGGACCACCCACAATATGACTTTCGATTTCTCCAAAGGTCAGGAGGAGGCAGAATGAATTTGATGCTAACAAATCAGAATCCGATGAATACTCGTGAATGAAGGAGGAAGAGAGGTGCTGCAGTTTACCAGCTGGAATGCTGAACTACTAATTTAGAGGTCAGAGAATTGAATCCCTGCCAGGAAACAAAATTAATGGTCAATGACTCTCTGGTCTACTCAGCTAAAAATCAGGCAAAACAGCAAACATGTTGCTGCTGCAACTCTTGATAATGATGATGATGATGATGATGATGATGATGATGATGATGATGATGATGATGACCGATGATGATGATGATGATGATGATGATGATGATGATGATGATGATGATGATGATGATGATGATGATGATGATGATGATGATGATGATGACCAATGATGATGAGGATGATCCAGTATCACTTTCAAGTGATTCGCTTACTTACAGAAGAAAGTGATTACCAGTTTAATACTGAAATTACTGACAGTCATAAGTCAGTTGGCTTCAGGAATGAAATAATGAATCCAAACAAACTTTCTTTATGAGATAAGGGTATCGTTTGAAAAGCTCAGACTGCTTGTCACAGACAAATCATATGAAAATTCTCTGCCTACAATGCATTTCCAATTTAACAAAAGATGAGGAATGATGATGATCTGTGGTGTCACTCAACCTGTCGATTTACCCAAAAAGTAGCATAGCACAACTCAACACAAGACACACAGTCGCTAAGTTTTTACTTCTCTTTATAAAAGTTCAGTAAAACAACTTCAAAGACCTAAACATATAAATAAATACTGAATCTATTTACAAACATCTACCTCTACAATATCCCACTATCAAGCACCAACTGACATCAATGTTCTTGTCGCTGTACACATGCAACACCTTTCATACATAAACTGACCGTTTGCTCTCTATTTGTCCGTCTTAGGGTCTAAAAAACATCGACGCCAACCAATGCTTACAATGTGGGAAGCAAGTCTAACCAACCAAACAATGAAACCAACTGTTAAAATGTAAACTACAAAGGGAGACTAGTTATAAGACACTTCGCTTTAACATTATAACATAAACTCTGATATAACACAGTCAGGTACGTGGACCTGTTGGACCTATAGAAAATAAACGCATCATATATCGCAGCCTCATTATAAGCAGTGTTGGGTATGAGTTAACTCAGATGAGTTGAAACTAGGGATTGACCGGAAACCGTTTCGGATACTCGGTTCGGCCGGAAATCCCGTTTCCGGAAGTATTCGCCTCGGCAAATATTGTAGACGCAAATAGTTGCAAAAAATTTGTTTCTTTCAGAATTTATTTAATAAACTTACGCATATAAAATTATTAATGTTCAGCCTTAAAACAATTAAACATCTATTGAAGTCCACATTTCATTGATTATTTAATATTAATTTCTACAATTCAAAATGTATCAGTCAGTTATTACATGTACACAAATTTATTTCGATAATTTTTTATAACATGAAAATTTGAAAATGTGAAGCTTCGCATATGGAACAAATGGTACCGGTTCGTTTCCGGTTCGTTTCCGGCAAATAGTTCATCCAAATACTCGGTTCCGGTTTCCGGTGGAAAATCTGTTTCCGGTCAATCCCTAGTTGAAACTCACGAATTAACTCACTTGCTGTGATTTATGAGTTTGAGTTAACTCACCTTAAAGAGTGTGAGTTATGAGTTTGATTTAATTCATAGTTTCTGTGAGTTTGAGTTGTAACTGTCAATTATTTTAAAATCAACTCACTATTCAGCACTCGGCACATATTATGTTGAAACAAGCCGTTTTTTATATCGTCGGCTTTCCATACTGGTGAGTGGTGACGGCAGGGAGGATCGCGGCGGACGGACAGTGTTTAAGTTATACTTGTAATAATAAACTGATGATACCATTTCCTGGTAACTGTATTTGTACAACGTTCGATTAGAACGTGCTAGTATGAGACGTGTGAGTTGATGATTCAACTCATTTAACAACTGAGTTTGAGTTAACTCATTTCACTTAGGATGAGTTGAGTTTGAGTTTTAACTCATTTTGAGGTGCATGAGTTGAGTTTTGACTTAATTCATTTCTTGTCTGAGTTTACCCAACACTGATTATAAGTTATCAGTTCTTGATATGGATTCCAAAGACAGCATTATGATTAGCTTCTTTTATGTATGTATGTATGTATGTATGCATGCATGTACGTATGTATGTAATACTATGTATGTATGTATGTATGTATATATGTATGTATGTAATGTATATATGTATGTATGTATGTATGTAATACTATGTATGTATGTATGTATGTATGTATGTATGTATGTATGTATGTATGTATGTATGTATGTCTGTATGTATGTATGTATGTATGTAATACATATGTACTGTATATATGTATGTAAGTATGCATGTAAGTATGTGTGTATATGGCTATTCATATAACACCTTAAAGGAATATCTTAAATGCGCTAAAACAAGGCCATCTGATAGTTCTAAAAAGGTGCCACTTAACGTGAGTTTCAAATGAGTTTTTATCATCTGTCTTTCTTTTTGATAAGCATGTATTTTCAGTGGAAGATGATTCCAGAAAGCTGATCCAATGCATGAGAAAGTATGATTTGACCGAATCACGCACAATACACCTTACCTTTTCTGACCATATCACTCGACTATCTTGCACCTTCTATACGCACATTCGTGACCTTCATCGTCTGGGCCCAATACTTGATTACAAGACCGCCTGCACAATAGCCACCTCAATTGTATATTCCAAACTCTATTACAGTAATTTTTTCCCTTTTCTACAACATTGACTCTTCTTAAATTAAAGGCCTGCAAACAGTCCAGATTACCCTCGCCCGCACAGTCACCAAAACTCACAAACACCACCAATAAGCCCTGTTCTGAGATCACTTCATTGGCTAAAAGTCCCTCAGCGACTTGTATCTCTTACCTACAATGCCCTTCAAACCTCTCAACCTTCTTACATTCGCCAGCTATTCACCATCCAAGTCTACTCACTCATTATCATATTTCTCTATCTCAGCCTCCAGTCTCCTCGTCTCTGAAATTCTACAACCGCTCCTAAGTTTATGCTACACCAGCTCATTGGAATGAACTTCCAAAAGATCTCTGCCAGTTTGCTCATCCTCCTATCTCGCCTGTTGACTTCATCTCTCCTCCGCTTGCAGTCTCCTCCGCTGCTTTCCACTCATGACTGAAAACCGAACTCTTCAAGCTATCCTATCCTGATTCTATTCTTGTGCCACACAACCACCGTCATAACTGATAACTGATTACCACTGTAGCACCGTGATGTCTCCTCAGCTTGACCTCCCCAGATTCTGACCTGGCTCCGGAAAGGACAAGGCAGCCTGACTATTGTGGACTTGATTTGATATAGCGCCGGTGATTAAGCTGGTCTTCCTGACATGGCTTTTGTGTGGCGCTGAGAAATTTAGGAGATTTACATTACATTACATTACACAGGGGCGGGGCGATAGCTGATTGGTAACACTCTGGCACGAAGAGCAGAAGGAAGTGGGTTCGAAACCCGCTAGCCTCACAAAGGTCCACTCAGCCTTCTACTCCCTAGAGGGCAGCAGTAAAATGAGTAGCAGTTTCACTGCGCAGGTAACCTGGGTTCGGCGGAAAAACCTGGCCACCTACCGCCGATGTATGGCAATGCCATCTAAGGGCTGATGGCTTAGCACCCGGCCTGACGCTCGAAAAACGAGTATGGGCAAAACTTTACCTTTTACCTACATTACACAGGACTAACAAGACCCCATGGACTGCTGAATAGAATAATTGTCAACCCAGCTGACTAGAGATGCAGATGTCCTCGATGTATTCTAGGGCCACACTAACTGGCAAAGCACATCTGATAAGAAGAATCTTGAATGTGATCCAGTCCTTGACTGGAAGCCAGTGCACTGTGTCTTGCATATGGCTCAAAACATGTGAATTTAGCAGATTGGTGACGATTCAGGCAGTGGATCGACTGAAGCTACTGCATCCGGAACTTTGGCGGGTCTGCGAGGACAGCATTTAAGAATCTCCAGCACCATCAGAATAAAGGAGTGGAAGATAGTCATAGTGGTGTGAAATGATCAATTTCACTGTTGACTCTGATCTGACAAATCTGGTAAATTGGAACTGCAGGCTGAGTTGATATGCTCCTCAATGGAAAATTCTTCATCGACAAGCATTCCAAAGTGTTGGACAAGGTGTCGTGATTGCCTGCATTTTGGACGCACTGGCAAGTGTGTTAGTTGTGTGACATCACAATAATCTCGAGTTTACTTTGCTGTTCAGTTTTTCATAGTGTTGCTCAGAGTTCCTCTTTCAAATCTTTCAGACTTTAAAACATCACCTGCCATGCTTTAATTACATAATTGCATTGTGTCATCTATCAGCATATACCTACCAACATGCATGTGCGTACGCATGTGTGTACATGAATGCATCATTTTGCATGTGTGCATTTGTATGTACATGTCAGTCTGCAGAAGAAAGGTAAGTTTTAAGCCAAATTAGAAAGCAATATAATGATTCTAGATAGGGATTGACCGGAAACAGATTTTCCACCGGAAACCGGAACCGAGTATTTGGATGAACTATTTGCCGGAAACGAACCGGAAACGAACCGGTACCATTTGTTCCATACGCGAAGCTTCA